>CAVLJG010000003.1:90002495-90231685 GCA_963669975.1 Acanthoscelides obtectus | reverse complement strand
GTGTTCATCAGAAAAATATGAAACTACAGTGCATAAAAGAATAGATGAAAAATGGCTGATTATTGCTTTACTACTATTGACTATAATAGTGAATGATGTGACATACTTTATCATAACAATTATGATTATGAAATAACATTTTCATTTTATCTGGTCATGACAATACAGAACTATTTCATTACAAATAAAAATCAATAGTACACAGATTTGTTATACTGATACAACAAAATAGTCAATGTGATTTTGCTGACAATTTACCAATAGTTCCTATATAATTGTCAGCTTACCAATAATGTTCTCTTTGTATGGTGATTATATGGACTCATGTAAGATTGGCACCTGGAGTGTTTACATGAAGGAGATCAACATTTTGAAACAGTTAAATTAATAAAGAATTATTATAAGATTTCTGAAAAGATAATGTTCTTACAAAACATATAAATTCCTTCCTTACGAGTTATGAATGTTTTCAGCTCTGTAAGTAAATCCAAAAAATATGATTTCATGGTAGAAGAGAAACTGAATTGCTTTTTTTCATTATTTGTCCAACATTTTTTAGTTCATTGGGTGTTTAGAAGACATTTATGCATGTATTAGACAAAGAGATAAAGAAAATCAGAATGTTAGATAAAGCTAGAGGCCCATTTAAAAAGCTGCTTTATGTGAAAAACAATGTAAGATCTAGAGCATCATCCACTGATAAATTTCCTGCTACATTCACAAAAAAAAACAGAAGGCTATATTCATTGAATACAAAATTTTTAAATGGACCACTAATTTCTATGAGAAATACAATTTACAATATTTCTCTTTGCATGGTCCACACAATCTCTGCTTCTCCAGTCGTGGCAACTACCCTGTACCCCAACTGACTCAATGCATTCACTACTTCCATGGGAGCAGCTTTCAACAGGATCCCATTTATCACAGGTTTTTGGTAATTGGAGAACTTCTTCACCAACGCTTTAGTCTCGGCTTCATCCAACCCAAACACAGAACTATCAGAGGCATACAGTGATGCTTTCACAGCTACATAAGTGAAATTCACAGGTAGACACTCTGGTACGTCTTGACGGGCTCCATACTTACACTACTTCGAATTTGGAGATGCAGGTTTCTTTGCTAAGGTTTCTGTGGTAGGAGACACTGTTACTGTAGGTTCAGGCTCGGAGAATTCTTTTCGCATCGTCCACATATATTCGTTGTTAGTCTTGTTTGACGCTCGTAGATTGATGAAGCAACCACTTTGTAGCCCAATACTTCCAGCGCTGTCAGGATCACGCAAGGGTGTTGCATGTAAACAATGGTGCAATCGTCGCAGTAGCCTCCGGATGCGAATCTATTCAATTGTTCGATGTCTGCGGCTTCAGGCCCGACACTAGGACTCTCCACGGGTATCTTTGACCATATGCAGCCAAGTTTCCACGCACCAGAATGTAGGGCATTGAAATTTGTTCGTCGGAAAGCCGACTGGAACTGGTTTTTGTTTATCGATTTTAAAACTATACGCGTTCGTCAAGTACGCGTCGCGTGATATCAATTTATAGACCTGTCGCGTCTATATGTCTTTAATAGCCTCGGCAAATGTGATAAAAGGCAAAAGTCAAACACCTCTAACAACAAACAAAAACAACATTTGACAGCTCTTACCTGCCACGCTTCTATTCACCTTCTATTATGAAACAGCAATTACTTTCCTCCTTTGCTAAAAGACTATTCATATATTAATATTACATTGCTTTATTCTTCCTCGTATTATATATTCAACAAATTTGGAGTGATAATTTTGATTCGAAAATTTCTGGGCCAAAAATGTAAAACTATTGTAGTGCTATCTGTACTTAAAAGCGGAAATTGGATCATTCGATTATCTCTCCCAGAGTATGTCCTACGTAAAGATGAAACCACACCCCATTTCCTTGTTGACTAGCCGCGCCCTACATCCAGGTGTGCCCCACCCCCGTTTCCTTAATGACCACGCCTTATTTCCAAGTGACTCGTCCAAGTCAACTCTCATAAATGTCAAAGTGAAAAAAGTTAACCTATATTTGAAAAACAAAAATATTTCTAAAAAATCGGAAAATACGTATATCGGCCTAGTTTTTGTTCTTTGTACTTTTTAATTTCTAGTATATTTTCTTATTAACGTTGAATATGAAGCGTAGTACGTTGGATCCTTCACCGGACTCTTCTGAACACCACAAAAATGTACCTAAGAATTTTTTGCTAGCCGCCAGAAAAATTAAAAACTTACAATTTTTAGTTGCTTTGGTGGAAAGAAATCCTGAGCCTAGCGGTGTAAATTAGTAATCCAATGCGTGTGTCAAAGAAAGGCTACACAGAAGTCATGGAATTAGATGAAGGACTGCACAGGTATTTTGATCCGAACATTTTTTTTCAATATCAAGAATACAGAGTGACTGAACAAATAATACTTTTATTTCTAAAGGAGAAAATATATCCAAAAATATCATCAAGAGGTCATAAAAAGCCCCATTTTACCAAGATTGGGATATTGGATATTTCTTTGCTGCTGATAAAACTCATTACAGGGACAGACAAAAAATTTGCATATATAGCATGACTTTGAGTATAATGTTCGGGTTTCCATGGTTTGATCCCCCTCTAATCAAATTTGCTACTTCTACTCTTCAAAAAGTTCTGGAGGCAGGTACATTTTCACAACAATTTGTTTATTGTTATTGATTGGTGCTTGAGAAAAAATCCTAGGGACGCTCATGAATATGACTAAGAATGATCTGAAGGAACTTCTCAAGAAAGGAGTTTATGTAAAATTTGAAAGCTGTTTAAATGCAATTGATGTCTGAAAAACCAATGGGATAGAAAATATGTTTTATTTCTATAGAGCCACAAGAATTTATGCTAGTAAAAATACTGCAAAAAACTTTAGATCTTCTGAAGTGCCAACCACTTGTGTTGGTGAAATGTCAAGTAAAAATATTTTTACAAAAACCAACCAAATGATGGCTGCAAAAGCCTTTGCATTTCACTTTTTAAGTTTCTGTTTGACATACTTTGCACTAGGTCATTGCTTTCTTAAATTACACTGTATATTCAATAATTTCAGGCAGATACATTTGCTAGAGCCAATGCAAAAAATAAACTAGAAGTTATAGGGAGACAAGTAAGTAACAAGTAGCTCTAATATAGAAGCAATATTCATTGTAATATTTTTAGATGAAGAATTTACAAGAATTGATGAATGATGTTTTAAATGAAACTAAACTGAATAGTGAACTCAATAATGCAGCCTGTAATTTTGTGAAGAAACCTGGGCATGTTTATCATCTTTATCAAAGACCATCAGGGCAAAAATATTTTGGGATGCTATCTCCAGAGGTAAAAATACATAAATATGAGTACAAGTCATGAATAATGAATTTCATCAAATTTAGAGAATATTTTCTCCAGGATTGTATGTATATCTTCTATTTATTTTTCCAGGAATGGACAAATTGTCCTCATAATTACTTAGGTAGTTACAGATTAGAGGCAGACTACAGTTGGACACCTGCAGAGGCTATAGAATCTAGATTTGAGGGTGTAAATTTCCTTAAAGAAGTTATGACCAATCCAAGAATGAAAGCTATCATGAGCATGGATATTAGTTAAAATAATGCAAAGTGTAAATAATTTTTAGCTGAATAACAAGTTTATTGTTTTACAAAAAAGATACATTTTTATAACAAGGCTTCAAATAAAACAATTTGAACACATGGGCATATTTGATACATAATCAAATTTCACCAATACCATGCCAATTTTAATTTCATATATCTAATTTTTCACTATGACTCCTTTTTCCTTTTCCTCATTTTAATTTGATACTAGGTAATATTTGTCCTATGAGCTGGAAAGAGAAAATTTTGTCAATATACAATAAGCAAAATAAGTACAGATGCACAAGAGTAAAACTAACATAGTTTTGAAACAATTTCAAATAGATGTACATTTGCAGTTTTTCAAAAATCTTCCAAGTTTTCAGTTTTTCGTTTAAAATGCTCGCGCTATCTATTTTTTTACTACGAAGACGTCCATACAATAACTCGGTCTTGGTAAAATCTCCCACTTGCCAGATCGAATTATACGTAAAATCTACTTTGAATCAAATTCTTTTTGCTGCGGTTCTGATTCTGGTTGCCCTTATGTGAGTGAAAATGACAGAATTCAATTCATCTCATTTTTATGTCGAGGTCAACCAGAATCAGAACAGCTGCGAAAAGAACTTGATGCAAGTTAAGTCAAAAGTGTGCTATTCGCAAGCAATCACGAGTATCTATCGCGGAACAATGTCAAAAAATAAGAACTGATCACGCATGCAAAAAGCAAATTCTTTATGAGCGGTTCTGGTTGGCCTAGAGTGAATTTGGAGAAAATTGAATGGAAATTCTGTCATTATGTCGCTCAAGGCCAACCAGACCACAACCGCTCAAAAAGAATTTGTTTTAGCAATGCAAAACTGTCACTTTTTGACCTTGGTCCACGATAAATAACCGAAAAAAATACTGTAAATGGAAGACTGCAGATGTACAGTTGTTTAAATAATATTCTAGTTTTTTTCAAGCTCATATACAGTTTTTCTCTCGGATGGGGTTGGCAACGGTGGGTTATAAATACTTGTCCTGAGAGAGTTCAGTCGTCTTCATGCGTTGGAACAGTGAGGAGCATACTTTTGCCGTTGATGCCTACTTTTCGAGGGGATGTTCTGTGAACGCAACGCAGCGGGCCTTTCGGAATCGCTTTAATTCAGACCCGTTGACCCCTGTCCCGGACCAGAAATAAATTGTTATGTGAACTGGAGTTTCTTGGCCATTAGAGAACCTAAAAACATTGAGGCAGTGAGAGCTTCAATGTTGCGATCACCACGCCGTTCGGCGCGCAAATATGCGTCTGCCGTTGGATTTTGCGATCGTTCTGTGAGGAGAACTCTTGATGATGATCATTTAGATATTTACAAGATGGAAATTTTGCAGGAACTTCCCGAACGTGACAAAGTCTCGGAGAACGCGTCTGAGCGTCTTATCGAACTCGTTCTTAACGGTATTGTTTTTTTTTTAGCGATGAAGCCCATTTTCATTTGTTTGGATTCGTTGACGAACAAAACGTGTGTTATTGAGCTGACACTAATTCTCGAAAATTGCACCAAAGGTTTTTGCATGCACCTAAAGTTACAGTGAGATGTGCAATTTCTTCAGCTAGAATTATTGATCCCTGGTTCTTCGAGGAACATGAAGTTTCAGAGACAGTGAATTCGGACTGGTTAATGTTACAGAATTTTTTCCAGGGCTAGATGAGTTGCAGGTAGAGGACATTTGGTTCCAAGAAGATGGTGAAATGAGAGTATCGATGGTTGTTTTGAGGTAACACTTCCTAGCGCGACTCATTTCAATAAGGCGATTTGGAGTGTCCGGCTAGGTCTCCCGATTTTTCTCCTTGTGATTTTTTTCTATGTTTTTTCCCTGAAATCTCGTGTTTATGTGAACCGTCCAAAGACCCAAGATCTGAAGACCAACATCCAGGAAGAAATTGACAACATAATACCTGCTATGCTGGCAAGAGTCATGACAAACTAGTTTACTCAGTGTATGGAGAATAGGGGATATCACCTATCTGATTTTGATCTTCAAAGCTATGTAAAACAAGAATTTAAGCATGCGCATACATTATAAAAAAACAAAGTAAAATGGGTTTTATTAAGTCTTGAAAAAAAAGCTAAGTTGCCGCACCCTGTATTACATTGCCACCATTCTCATAGTGGCAACAATGTCCCCCTATGTGAAAGAGCGAGCAGCAGTGTTGCCAGTACCACTCCTTATGATAATAAATGCAAAATTTAATAGCATGAAGGTAGGAAGCCTGAAACACTTACATGTTTTTGGTAACCTTACAGGCTCATGGTCAGCTACTGTCACTTCATGAGGTTCATCATGGTATGTGTAAATAATATGTAACATTTTCTCTTCTCCTAAAGCTGGATCAAAAAATCCAGGTAGTTCACTCTGAAAAGTCGATCAACATGACTCGTGGAAGATAAATGAGGCTACAAAAACATTTTACCTTTGTTCTCTCATGTATAACAAGTTTGCTGTCTTTTACAAGACACTGCACTGGAATGGTAACATCCACTACATCATTCGAGATCTCCATGTCACCTTGCTGACTAGCATCTAGAAATGAGAATGTGTTAAGATTTAAATATTTTGTAATGTAACAAGTTGTTTATGTTTTATATTGAATTCAAAAAAATATATACTTGAGCTGATCCGGAATTAGTACTAGCCTGTCATTTGTGAAGTACCTTTTATAATTTTTCCATATATGGCGTTGATAATAACCAATCCTTTCTTGTTACTCTCCTCATCCCTGATTCTATTATATGTTGCCTGCATTAATTCCTGGGCTGCCATTGCCTCCCTTCGTTTCTCCAATAGCTTGTTAAAGTTATCCTGTTTTTGTTTTTCTAATTTTTTGGATTTCTCCTCTTTGATGAAAGGTTCCACAAATCCTTTTTTGACGACAATGTACAGTACTAAAGGCACTATAGTAGCATAGAACACCGGTGCTGGCATCACTTCCTCACACAAATGAATGGGAAATGAATATGTCTGTGATGCTCTAGTCAACCTAAAAAAAAAACGGCGTCAAGTAGGTTGGCTCTACACTTCCCATGGAACGCCGTCATAAAGGATGTTCTGCACAAGTTAGACAAACTGAGAAAGATGTTAGTTACGTGTATAACAGATAAGTTAAATGGATAATGTTGGATAAACAGGTCCATACAATTAGTCAGAAATCTTTCCCTCTCCTACCGGTAGTTCATCCGGTAACATCGCCTTTCCCCGATACCTAACCCGGCAGCGTTGCCGTTATTGAATTACACTGATAAACACAGAATTTGTGACATGTCAATTTTTGGGTGTATCTCCATGTATTTTGTGACCTTTAAATCAAATCTAAAAACAGATTTTTTCTATCACCATAGATATTCGGTAACATCTACTTTTATGAATTACAATACGTAACATCTCATATTGCTGCATTTCTCGGCGTTTATGCGATGACGCACATATATAATGTTAAGACCTGTCTATTCCTGTTTATTATATGTGAGCTCTATGTTTAGAGAGCATATTGCGTTTATTAGTAGACTAATAGCAGCCGAGTCAGTTACGTTTTCTGTGTTGAAGAGTACTGAGATGTTCTGAGTACTGTTAATTTTTTTTATGCAAACACTCTCTGCAAACACAGTTTTTAGCTGTATGGTGGAATCCTGAGCAGTTAAAGCACCTCAGGAGATCATATTGCTCGAACACTGTACACACATCCATTGATACCAACAGTAACCCTTCTTTCATAATTATTTTAAATGTTTGCTCATCTAATTTCAGAATTGCCTGATATCTGAATTTCATATTTCTAATTGCCACTACATTTATCATCGAATCACTGCTTATAATATTGTTTCTTTCTTTCAAGTCTCTACTCAGCTTATCTTTAACGAATTCCTCACTGAAGCCTACAACTTTAATCATTGGTAACTTCCTATGCCCAACACTCACTTTATAACTGTGTCCTACATGTTATTCTATTTCTAACTTCAATTTTATGATGTCGTCAACATGACGCACAATGAAATACTTTTTCTCCTGAGATTATTCGGCCTTATCCAAAAGCTGCAGCGAGAACAACCAAAATAACACGAAAAACTCGCAAATCAGCTTTATTAACTGACACACCGGAAAAAACTTTGTAACTGGAGCAGAGCAAGAACAAGGAAAATAAATTGAAGAAAGGAAAATTAAGGCAGGGAGGAAAGGCAAAGTCAAGCACAAGAAAGAATAATGAACAAGAAAATACCTTAAGAAAAGTAAAACAAACAAACAGGGAAGATTTCTGTAAAGAGGAAGTTATTATATAACACTGACGAAGAAAGTGGAGATGATGGATATTTTGTCTGATATGTTGTGACCCTTTTGATCCGAAGAAAGCTGCAGTAGAGTGGGTACAGTGTGTACTTTGTAAGAATTGGTCACATGTGAAATGCGTAAAAGGAAATATTGCCCAATAAGTTTGTTTGAATTGTGAAAGTGATTGTTCAGACTACAGCTTTGTTTTTCTTATCTGATTTTTTTTCAAAGAGCATAGTTTATTTTTGATAATGAGGCTTTATATACGTATTGTTAACGCATACCAAGTGATTATTTAATAAAAGGTTTATAATCTTATTAATGCAGGTCGGAAATTATTGGTTTTATGAGCTGCAAGTCTAAAAATATGATACGACTTTGTTAGACTAGTTGTGATTTCGTTTCAAGGTAGAAATATACTATTATTTTGTTTTGATGAGGCCAAAGACTGACTTGAGACATAATTAAATGTCATTTACATCAAGAAAAGAAAGTGAATAAGTTACTTATTCCTAATAAAAAGGAGTTTGATTTTTATTGTAACATTTTACCCCGTGTAGTGTAACTTCTAAATCCGTGGGTGGGGTTAAAAGTTACACATCTCTTTTCTTAGATTTGTTCCAATAATGTCATTTTTATTACTCTTTTTCATAAAATTTATTTTAGATCTATATTCTGAATAGTTACTTCATCAAACAAACCTACAGTCAGGTAAACTAATCAAAGACATACAAATATGACACTTTGAAATAATTATGTCACAAACATCCCCAGTCTCCCCTACTTATTTTTAATCCTCCTTATGAGGCAGTCGGATTAAAACCATGTCACTCATATCCATTGGTCTGCCAGTAATCCTTGGCCCTTTCATAACTACAGAAGCACCACTCAGATTTTGATAAAAATTTGAAGAAAGGTTACTAGTCAGCCAAGGACAAAACAGAAAATTGATCGAATGGTTGAGATTATGTTGAAAGCTTACCTGATTTTCAATTTTACTCCTGCAGGTACTCCACACACTACTGAAAACGCTAAATTACTAAATTTTGAAATTTTCTTTTCTGCTCCATACTCTATTACACCTCCAAAAGTACCAGCTCTATAAAAAAACACTGTTAGGAACTTAATTATTCAAAGCCTAATAAGCAGACTTACTTCAGAGCAATTCTTAGTTTTAACTCTTGTGAGATTAATTTTCTTGTATACTGCATCAGAACATATGAATGAGGCAGGCCAACTTGTATTGAAAAATTATATCTATTCTTTTCTGAAAGAAAAAAATTCTCATTATCTAGTCAATTAGTAAAGTAAAATTAACTATTAGCGCATTTTCCTTCAAATGTGCACCAGTTTACAAAATTAGTGCAACTCTTATTTGGAAGGTTTTGCTGAACCTAGTATTTGGCTTCTTTTTTACTGATCAGCCATGAGGCAGAAAACTAAACACCAGGGCATCACAGCTGCTATGAGAAGCTTAAAGACACCTTGGGAATCCGACTTGGAACAATTTAACTAGATGTTCCTGGATTGTTCAACATCCAATACTTCATTTCTTGATTTTTTGAATTAGTGTTATGGTATTTTAGATAAGTATTTGAGGTAAGATAAGATAATTATTTAAGTATTTCACTGTATTTTTATAACAAACATTTCTACTTTGTATTTGTGCCTTTACACATACCACAATGTACCCAGGCCGCAGCACCTCAAACATGTGAGCAGTACTAGAGACTAGGTCTTATATGGAGAAAAGTATATCTTAGCCCTGAACAAATAAATTTTACCCAGAAGCTGGTGGGATTGACGAGAATGTGTTCATACCAAATCAAGTCCTCATTGATCTGGACTTTGGCCATCTGAAAGGAATAGCTCTCTGGCAGAACTCCACTATCCATCAAAAATGGATGAGAGCTAGGGCGTTTCTTGTAAGCCAGGCTTACACAATGCTGTGTTTGGAGGCATTAAACTGTACCAGATTGTTGCATCCCAAGCAGTCATAACTTCCAGATATCTCCTCTGAAAGAAAGTTGCTACTAGTTTTTTTTTTTCATCAGCTTGACACACTGAAAGTCTGCTTGTAGGGCACTGTCACTTGCAATTAGTAGAAAAGTACAACTTTTAGCCCTAAACCATGTAAAAAATATTTAGAATTGTATCTGAATGAAGTGGCACATTATCTCTCATATTAAAGTTTGAACAGAAATTCAGGGAGTATAATGATATTGCTGCATCTTTTCTGAAAATATTGTTTTCAAATGACTTACCTGTTTCTCTAATGACTTGAGTGGAAAATATCTGCCTTATTCCTCCTTGATAAGATAGGTATCCTACAGAATATTTATCTATTTGCATTGCTAAGGCTAAAAAACAATATTTAAACAAATGATTTCACCAACTTTATTTGAAATACACACTTGACATTACTCCTGGTCTTATTCCTTCAGGGGTAAACTGCAGTATTGTACCACCATTCCAGAAAAATCTTTTAGAAAGAGTCCTGAATCCTTTGAAAGATATGCCTGGACCACTACCTTAAAAACATATCTAGTTACTAATGCAATAATCGTTAAAATGTCAAGTCCTTCAGTGACTATGTAAAAGCTGATAAAAGTTTATACTGATACAGTATATTAAATAAGAAAATGCTTTAGTAACAAGAGACAATAAAGGTACTAAAATGTGTCCATGTAGTCATTACAATCACCAAAAAAACCCTTCAGAGATTGATATTTATAAAATTCTAGTATCCTTCCTTCGCTCGTTAATACATTCTATTCAACTGTATTGGTTAATTTTGAGCATATTTATTACCTGCACACATTTCTACTTCTGCCCAGCTTTTATGGGAAAATATGTGTCTCCAACTTAAATTTATACCACCAGCTCCTGTACCATTTTGAGTCTGCAACTGACCTGAGAGGGTACACGTATCTTTTTGGGTTAATGGAAAATCCACAGATTGTGAGAATTGCATTGAAGACACCTCTATATTTGGTATACTTGATATTATATCACTGGAATAAATAATTTAAGAAAAACATGATATTACCTTTTACTTCCATTCAGGACAAAACAATAACTGCTGTTCCATATAGTTCCACAAAATTAGGTTTGATACTTGCGAAAGATAAGTTACCATATTTGACTAAATATTCTTTTTCATTATGCTGATGAAGTATTTAATTATTGATGAATGTATTCTACCCAAAGATAGCCAACCTAATACTATATTTGCGTGTCTGAAAAATTATCTGAAATGAAATACCATAGAGTCATCTATGAAAATTGGTCACAGCTATCTTTCTCCTCTGAACTAATCAAGAATTTTTTGCGGATAGTATGAAAATATTTTCCATTTCCAAAGTAATCACCACAGATGATGTATTTATCTTCAAAGAACACTCAACAGTATTCATGAATATTATGTTAACAATAAGTTGGCACTAAACATAGCAAAATATAAAACTGTTACTTTTTCTAGGAAAAAAGCACCTTTAGTGTTCAACTACAGAATGGATAACACACCTTTGTAATGTTGCTCATCCATAAAAGGTTTAGGCACGTAGTTTTATTTGCCGATCAACTTCATATTGATACTAAAATTGCAGAATCTTACAAAGTGTATGGCTTTATTGTAAGAAGCTGTCAAACATTCAACAATGAAACAACTTTAAACACCTTATTTCAAAGTTATATGTGTACAAAACTGAAGTACTTTTTCAACATTTAGAATTCATATTATCTGTATCATAAAGAAAGACCAAAGTGAGTTCAAAGAAAGTTTTTGAAACATCTGGCATTTAAAAAACATCATACAAGGGTGAATCAAATATGAACCAACTTTTGTTTTAGTAATTTTATTGGTATAGTAAATATAAGTTTATTTACATTTTATTTTTCTACATAATCTCCTCTCTTATTGATGCATTTTTCCTATGCGATCATGTTTTTTAATTTTCCCATCAAAGAATGTAGCTGGTCATGTCAGTAGCCAATTGTGTACGAACATTTCCACACTTTCGTCGTCGTCAAAGAGGTGACCTCCCAGGTCTTCTTTAAGTGGACCAAACATGTGACAGTCACATGGTGACAAATCGGGACTGTAAGATGGGTGTTTAAGTATCTCCCAATGAATTTCGCATAATTTTTATTGGGTGAATGCAGCTGTGTGTGGCTGATCTTTGTCATGGGGCAGAATGGCACTTCAAATAGGCATGTCTCGCCTTTTTCGCCGATAGGCCAATTTCACTTCTTTAAGCAATTGACACTAGTAAGCATTAACAGCAACATTAACTGTATGGCGATTGTGAAGAAAATCAACTAGCAGTACACCTCTGGAATTGCAAAATACAGTTGCAAGAAATTTTCGTGCAGTAAGACTGGTCTTGGCTTTTTGTGGTGCTGCGTCTTCAGGCTTTCGCCACTCCATGGAAAAAAAAATTGCCAATCGTATACCTGTGTCCTTGAAACTATCTTATAGCTGAACTGTGCTATTAATCGATGCATAATTTCGGAAGGGTTTACACCCTCCCACGTCAAAAATTTTATGATAATGCGTTGCGCAACAGATGTGTGCAACTCTTGCTCACACATGATGCTAATAACAGCTCATCTGCTACCCTAACATATACCAAGATGTCGTCTCACTCGATTCACCTATGGCCCGTTAAGCAGAAAAGTCCAGTGCATATTTGATTCACCCTCGTATTTACCCAGAACAACATATGCAATATCAACTTCTAGTAAATCTTTATAACATGGACAGTTTGGAGTTCAGATGCATAGACTTTGGTAATATTTTTATACACACTTTTGTACAGTGAAATCTTGTTTAGACCTTCTATCTTTAATTAGATTGAATGTGTCACATTTCAATTCCAGACACCATACTACTTTTCAAGTCACCCTTATGAATAATGCTTACAAACTATAATAAAATCTCACAACATACTGAGAATTAACATTTTGGTATGTACATTTATTTAATCTGTTGGGCAATAAATGATGTCATTATTTTTACTCCTTGACGATTTGAAAATTAAAAACTTGGTGCTTACTCTTCAAATTCATCATCATAGTATACATCATCATAGGGATTGAACAAGTCAGTAGCATTGATGGCAATAGTGATATTTCCACTAGGGTTTGTAGCTTGCTTTTTCTTTCTCTCTGCCCTTTCTTCGGCTAGCTGTTCATATTCTGCCCTAATTTCTGCAGGTGTTTTGGTCCTTTGCACTATTTCCCATCCTTCTGTTTCTAAGCCTTTTGTTCCTAATGAGTCATATATGGCTCTCCTGTGCGGATCAGAAAGAACTACAAGCATTTATCAGGTTTATAAACATTGAAAGTTACGTTATTTACTATGTTACCTTCGTAAGCCCTTTTTGTTTTGTTGAACATGATTTCAGCCTTTTCTTTGAGCGCAGGATCAACGTGTTTGTCTGGATGGTACATTCTACTGAGGCGCCTGTATGCATTGTTAATTTCTTCTTTAGATGCCTGAAAATAGTCAAATCTTAGGTTAGGATTTCTTGCATCTTTGTAAATACAGAAACAGTGTTTTAAGCGCTTAGTTATCACAGTATATGTATACATACCTCTTTAGGAACGTTTAAGAATGCATAAAAATCCTCTTCTACTACATTTTCCTCATCAGAGTCCAAGTCCATGTTTGAAAATCAGCCAATACAAATGTCAAAGAATTCGGTAAATTTCAGGATGGTTTATTTTTATATTATTGGGGAACCTTGGAAATGTTATCTATATTTCTACATTAATTATATACCTGTTCACCGAAATTTAGAATATTTTACAATTATTAGTTCCATTTGCACATGCGACAGGCGTATACGTTAGGCAACACATGTTACGGGGTGCCTTATATTTTTAATTCATGTGTGGCACAAAAATGTGTGGGTGTCAAACGTCACATGAAACAGGCAACTGTTTCCATAGAGTGACAACTTCAGGCCGATAACTGTTCAACTATGCTGCGACTGGAAAACAACAGTCAGGATTAGAGTAAATAGAACTGCTTAGGTGTTACAAATTTTAAAATTATGGGATACTAAAATCGAGGGACGAATATGGTAGACCAGGATACTTATTTCGAACTGTTTCGGAACTTCAGTTGCTTATATCCATCTGTGGTAGATTTGGAAAAGGGGCGTGGTTAACGGGTAACTGGGTCGTGTAAAAAGGATATAACCTAAGTTTGCCCCACCCATCTAAGATGGCATGGACACCACCAAACATATTCACTTATGAAAACTGCTTCTTTCTAGCTAAAATCAAATTCAAGCGGATAACCAAATTGAAATGGTATTTACCATTTTGGATTGGTATTTACCGATCCGTTCAAGCGAGTGTGGTTATCAGTTTGGTTATAAGATCCGTGACGTCACGAATCAGCTGTTATATGTCATAGTTATCACCGCAAAATTGTGGTATTTACCCAACTCCGGAGTAGTTTTATATTTCTGGTTATTATTTGACATGTGACAAGTTAGAATTTTGCCGGGTATTGGATATTTTTATTGTACTTCAGCTTCATTTTTGGGAAACTTGATACAGGCTGACTTCAGTTTTAGCATAAGAGAGCACCTTATTATTTATAATCATCACTGTTGTTGGGGACACTTTAAATCTAGTTCCTACACTTAAAAAAGTATCCTGTATAGCCATATACCACAAGAATATTAAAATATGGCCGTATAAACTCACTGGATGATGTCCACCTGTATACGGTTTTGTAATATCTTTTTTTCATCGCTTTTTCATCATTTCTGCTAAATCAATAAATATTTTCTTTGACATGCGGAAAAGTTTAGAGAATTGAAAGTTATCATAGCTACAAAAAACATTCCTCCCATTAATATTATGAAAGTTTCCTTTTTTCAACTTTCCATACCCCGTTGTAGACGAAAAAGCACCGATTATTAAGTGATAATAAAAATAATCAGAAATTATATACGGGTTTTTCTAAAATAAACAACTTGCAACAAACCGCGGTTAAAACCAACGCGTTCAAGCGATTCGAGTAACTGACGTCACCATCCCGTGTGTCATCTTGAACCATATTATAACCGCGGTACGTAATACGGAAATTTTGGTTATCCGCTTGGATTTGATTTAAGTGTTTGGAATGGGGTGGTAATGCTGTCAACTTGACATATGGCTGGATAGGACCACACAATTGACGTCTTACCCATATAGATCCCGCAAGTCATTCATAAGTCAGCCGTTTGTTATGTTCGCGAACCTCAGTGGCGGGAAAAAACAACTTTCATTCTAATTTTATCAAATTGGCCCCAGGCTTGAAACAGCACAACGTCAACTACGGAATTCCCCCCATAGGCGTATCACAATGTAGGCCATGAAGGGCTATAAAAGCCAATACATTTCTCAGTATATTGGAGGTACATAAAACGTCTTTCTTGTAGGTATACTATTAAGTTGACCGTACGTCCCAATTTCGGACTCTGTCCTACTGTTCCTGACAAAAGCCTGGCGACATAAAAATGTCCCTCTTTTCGGTCGTGGTGTCTCCAACAAAAAGCATGCAACCCCCATCCTCTCCCCCCGATCTTCTATATCTAATCATCGGCCATGAATGCAAAAAATGAAGTGTGTTTACACATTGTGCTTTCATTTTATGATTGTAAACAAAAATAGCAAAATGTGTACCTTTTGTGGTAGGTACAAGACCCCAATATAGAAGAAATAAAACACAGTAGATACCTACTTGTTTATTTGATGGTTTACAAAATATTTTATATGGAGATCAATCAATGCAAAATCAAATTTTCTTGTCATTCTTAATAGGAAATGTGTGAACAAAAAATATACCTAACAATTGTAAATATGGGATATCACATCAGCACAAGTTCTAATACATATAATAAGCAGTTGACAATGAACATTGGGTAAGACGTCAATGGTAAAAGCCATGTCCGGAAAAGTGTACTCACCTACAGAAGACATGGTGTTTGTGTCGTTCATTTTCAATATCACCGGGCTTCCTAACGAAAGGTTTGCGTTTATCTGGTTCTGAGCGTTAGCTGAGGCTTGTTGGCCCTGCATTTCATCAAATAGAAATCTTAGCACTAAATATAACCGATAAATTAAATTTTTACAAGCGTCTTTTTCAACACTATCGATCAAAACAGAGAGATTCCTGAATATTCAAGCGTTGAAAAATATACCAGATACTTTATAGCCATTAATAAGCCTTAAATATACAAACAAAGTATTTTATTTAGAAAAAAAAAACAAGAAATAAATGGATTGGTTGTTATATGCACCCAGCATCATTTTTCGATTCACTCCTCCCCACTACTGAGTTGTGACGCCATCACCCTAATCAAATCAATTCGAGTGGCCTTCAGATTGCAGCTGCTGCTTGCCGTCCTGTGTGTGTTCTACCAGGTGGCTCAAATACAATTCGACTTACAACCTTTGCAGACTTTTCTCTATTCACGTTGAGCAAGAGCAGACGAAAATTGGCAAGGTTGGCGCTCTACAGAAAAACCTATATTCCAGCGATGATTAGTTGAATCTCCGTGGGCGGGTGTTAAATTTTAAGCAAGTTCGGTCCTGTTTGATGCATGCCACATGTTTCACGTTACTGCCATACTGATAGGTATCGTTTCTGTCATTGTCAATTAGACTTGTGAATTTAGAGAGAAAAACAGTAATCGCAGAAAGATTTTCTAATGATGGGAGAAACGCCAAATCAGTGTGGGTGTGATGGACATGGCCACGGGTAAGCAAGAGCACCGACAAAAGCCTTGTCGAAATTTTTAAAATTGTTATAATAACGAAATGAATTATAATCCCTATTTTAATTGAGTATCTTCAGGTGGCCAAAAAGGAATTGAAGATCCTTGCGCCATCTATGAGATAGTAGCGGAATCAGACCAGACTACCCTTTTCAAAGTATATTTCAGGAATGAAGAATTCGTTATTGGATACATACAGGCTATGGAATCAAAGAATGTTGCGCTTGTCGCAGGTGGTAGAGAGTCTCAGGCTGTCAATCGCGGGGGTACTACCTGGCGGATCTCTAAGGCGCGACCAGAATGTGTGCATATTGCATGCACACGTGTTTCCTCTCTAGAGTCCGTGTGGTGTCCCCCCCTTTCCCTGTATCCCCCTATAGCGCCACGGTACCCATGGGTGTTTAGGCCTTAGGCCTTCGTGGTGGTTCAAGTATAAAAGAGAAAAAATGATACAGTTTATTTTTGTTAATGCTACAGTTTATTTTTGTTGCACCTAAAAGCTTATATATGTGCCTATAATTGACATTATTAAAATACTTGTTAGATACTGCGCTAAAGATTAACTTAGAGGGAGTTTCCGGCATTGGCGTTGGTTGTCACTACTCGTTCAACTGCGCAATTTCATATTCCTAATTGTAAAATGAAAAATCTATAATTTTCATAAAGATTATAGTATTACCAAATAGACTGAGAAAATGTTAGGTAGTAATAATTTTTAAATGGATTATCCAGCAGGAACAGGAAGTCTTAGAACTTCGAGAGTTGTGTCAATATGAACGCACTGTAAAACGTAATGAGCGGTGGCGTCGTCAACCTTTCCATGGCTTTCCAGATACGAGAAATGATAAAAATGCCTTAATGGTGGCAATGGTGATCTTCGGATTCATGTCTAGAAAAGTTGGGCAGCACTCTGATAGTTGAGTTGCCTAATTCCAAGCACCTTTAAATCCACTTTAGTACGTTTTTTTTCAGGAAATGCTAAATAAGCAAATTAAGGTTTTTATATGCAGAAATTCGTAGGTATCTATCATAATTCTTAAAAAAAACATTAAACGATATTAGCTTCATGAACGTCACTTATCCCATAGTTCTTCCCATTTATTTTCTCCACCATCGCTGTCATCATCTTACTCTACGTTTTAGAATCTGATGGTGACAATATCTTGGTAATACATACGATTTTCCTTTTCGGAAACTTTTTGCCAGATTGCATTGCAGTAAAGTATTACTACTATTCGTCATTGTCTGTCAGAGCGGTCCGTAGGACCTTTGCTCTTGGTTGAAGTCTTATAAGTCAGTAGGTCTGTCAGGTCTGGTTGCCCAGATACCAAACAAAGCCAGGGAAGCAAAGTATTATTCCTCAACCGGTTGAAAAGACAGTCCTTTCTGCGATGATTATTGTAGGACGCCCTTTCGGCCTGCTTGATTTTCATAGTTTTTCCTATCCTTCAGAAAGAAGAAAATACCATGAAAATCCTACATTTTCTAGGGTTCCGGGTCAGCGCATCATTTTGAGGTTATGTGACAAATATCTATTTGCATCAAATTGTTCAAGCTTTTGAGTCATATCATCTGTTTTAATAGCCTGAAATTCAATACCGTTCAAAAAGAAAACATAACTGCACAATAGGATAGCGCTGACGCTTTTACAGTAGAAATCCAGAAATACCCCAGGCCTTCCGAATGAGAGAAAGATCGCGATAAAAGTGTCCTACAAGTGTAGAGACGACTGACGATACGGCACTTAGACTTTTTGCGATCAGATAGCACCGCTAACTCAATTTGCTTGCAAAATGTATTTAGGGGATTTTAAAACTGGGCGATTCTGTTAATGCCTTCGTAACAATTGACGAGCGGAAAGTAAGTGCGTCTAGAGGGAGCAGATGTCTCCACCATTCAAGTCCAGGTTTAGTTAGGTAATTTTAGTACCAAGATAGGCCCAGAATTTACTCTACCATTTTATTAGAAACAATGCAGATATGAACGTTTAATATCCGTTTTACATCAACAATTTCTTCACGAATTTATTCAGATGGATTTCTTCAAGGTCATCCTGATTATGTTTTGCGGTGGACAAATTTATGTATTATCTATCAGTCAACAATGCCGCCAACCACACAACAAATTCTTCGTAGAAACATTTTGAGTTATAATTATAATTTGAAAAAAAAGAAAAATATTATATCTTACTAACATAACAAACTTACTTTACATTTTTGGTACATATATTAAATTCAAATTAAGTCTTCAGTCCATGAAACCCGAATCCATGATTCTAAGTTTTCGATGACATTGGATTGCTTCGATTGCTGCTCAGTGTTGTGAGTTTGCTCGCTTTCATCGGATTTAGTAATGTCTACGTCGATGTCATCGAGCATCGAGCCATTTAACATCATGGTGCTCTAAATTTTGAATAATGCACATCAGTTCATTAGCACGACGAGCAGCGACTCTTACAGGTCTACCTTTCCTATCAGCGTGCGTGTTTACTTTTTTATGGATATTAAACCAGCCAGTTCCCGACTAACAGGAGCCATTCTGCGCTCTACTCTGTTATACGCACTTCTTCCAGGAGCATTGGTAGCTAAAAACAATGCATCGAGATCATGTCGCTTAAAGTGTTGTATAGCAAACCCTATGAACTTTTTGATAACGTGGATTTTCATCTGGCTCTCCATCAACCGTCATGACTACCACTGGTTTTACTAGTCCATGATCAGTTTTAGGTAATGGTCGAAACTCTTCAAGTTCGAGAAGCGTCTAGAAATCCTGAGCATGGGTATTAGCGGTATATGAACTATGTTTTCCACTTCGAATAGCGATGTATGTTGGTCCAGAATATCCAACGGCTTGCGGTTGTCCTAGCATATTGGAAGTGATTTTGACACCAGCATTTTTTTTGGCACTAGGACATTGCGTCCCATTAGCCAGATCCAATCTTGTATATACGTATATCTATAATTTTTCGACAAACACACGACGTCACAACATCCATGGCTTCGAAATGTGATTTCCGAAGGCGAGATTCGAACTCGCGGCCCGGCCGGCCGGCTGATCAGTAGCACGACACTCTGACCCACCCGGCCAACCGATGTCTAATACCAGCATAAACAGATGATATTAATTTATGACGCTCAGCGATTACCCAATCGTGATCAAGCAATTTGATTCTATATTCCATGTGCATTAAAAGAGGTGATTGCTTATTTGCCGCAGTTACGCCAATAGGGAGTCGAGCTTTATCATCTTAAGATATGAAAAATACTTGATCTGGTCCAAGTATGGATGCTATGTTCTCCAAATAATGGATTGATGTTTCAGCGAACTTGCTATCTAAGTGGCTCTTGTGGTGATCAGTTTGAGCCCAAATGAGCTTAACAGGGACTGTCGATACATGTCTTCGTCCCTCTGCAGAATTAGATTTTCTGGGAATCAAACGAAGATATGTCCCACTGCGACTAATGTCAAATCCTATTTTACGTAATTCTTGTGTGGGTTCATCAAGAGTTTTTACGCTGCGAATTGATTCCGTTCGTTTTCTATCATCTGCTGCACTCCCAAATAAGGCTATATCCGCGATTGTTTTCAATAGTGAATGTTGATTGCTTTGAAGATTAGGACGTCCCACTTGAATCCCTCAGAGATAGTCTTTTTTTTATTTCTGGATTTTCATGACAAATATCTTCTAACTTTCTTTTCATACCATCCCTGTGTTTCTTCTGGGCAAATGAAATTTCAAACTTCCTGTTTAAAGACTGTTTTGCTGTTTTTATTTCCTCGCGCAACTAATGATCTGTTTCTCAACTTCAGCACGGCTTGGCATAGAATCTCTGGCAGAATACAAAGCATTCAGATTTTTTTCGAGTAGAGCAATCTTATTTTTCATAGCTTCCTGAGAAGGTTTTGCTCTCTGTTTATCTGTATTTTCATTAATTTCGCATTGCTGTTGTGATTCATTACCGGGTTTTATTTTATCTTCTTCCTCTTTTCTAATATTTGAAGCTGACCGTATAATTTGTGTTTCTTCAGCAGGTTTACAGGTTGCCTAAAAATAAAAACTTTATATGGCTTCTGCTAAAGATTCTTTTATTAAGCTACATAAATACACAGTATGGCAATATATATGGTAAATACAAAACCCTATGGCTTTAAATCTAATATGTTTAAACGAGTAATTCGTTCCAGTCACAAAATACAGGGTGTTAGTTTTCTGTATATATGTATAAAACTAACATCCCGTACTTTGTGACCAATTGGCGGAATCAATCATAAGAAATATATCTATAATATAATGAATATTACCTCTATACTTTGAGATAGGCCATAATATTTTCTAACCAGTAAAGAGAAACTTTTTGGCGATTTCTAATATTTCTAGTACTCATAGGTACCTAAAATGATTTCGTCACTCACCTTAGAAAAAAAAATTAGCAGATTGGATTTATTCTTAGTCGCCGCTTGCAATTCTTCTTCGATTCTCTTAGATACAATAATATCTAGTTCCTTGTCGGATTTTGCTAATTTGTAATTTCGCCACACTTCGTTAACTAACTTTTGTACATTTTGTACTTTCGTACTTGTATGAGATTTTTTAAAACTTTCAATCAATTTTTGGTATAACTTGGACTTGTCTATGTGAAACGACATCTTATTTAAACATTAAACTTTGGCTAATGGAATCAATGGTAACACAAATGCTAACTTGCTTTACTATGCTTACAATACGTCTACTCGCTATAGTATCCAAACGAAACAATACACCGATAGGGGAAATTTAGACAAGTGAACACCGCGCGGTAATTCCCCTACTCGGTTCTAAATCGAGTAGGGGAATTACCGCGCGCTGTTCACTAAACGTATGCATTATTTGCGGGAATCCCCGAAAATGCGTTTCGTTTTCAAGCAAAGACAATGTGAGGGTTGCCATTCGTGTAAAAAAAGTAAATAACTACCGATGACGTAATTATAATCTATACTCCCCTACCCCCCATGTCATCCAAAATAAGCAAAGCAAAGACCCCCCCGTCCCCCCATAGTGCTCACGTAATACTTGAACGGTCCCTGAGGTGAATATTATAAATAGACACTGCATTACAATATAATGGATAGTAAAACAAGGTTTGCATGAACATGGAATTTGATGTTCCAGTTTGGCAAAAATTAGAAATTCTAACGCAGAAAGAACTTCATGGATTTAATTTAGCGTAAAATTCCTATTTTACATTTTTAAAATTTGCCCATGAACTCAATTCATGAAGAAATCCGTGGCTTTATCGTCAAAGTAAAACTGGTATAAGAGGAGGGGACATTTTCACGAATTTAATTTACGATAGTTTCTTTGCCCGTTTCACATTCATGACGGGAACACTCTTTTACGTTCAGTAACGAGTAACACTGCATTACCGGTTTCGCCTTGTGCGCCGCTACTGTATTACATCTTAGTTCCATTTCTGCACAGGCAATGTTTGTTCGTTTTGAATTGCCTTTCCACGAAGCACGTACCACATCCACGATCTAAGCAAGACGGATCAAGGATCAAGTCTTTTTTTCTAAAATATTTCTTCCACTTCCACACTGGCACACTGCCTTTGACAGTGATTGTATGATCGCTACAGTCTTGTCAATTTTCTCTTTGTTTTCAAGCGCCATGGCAGCCACACGAGAAAGAAGTTTCATCATGATCAAACCTGACGGTGTCCAAAGGGGCCTCGTTGGAGAGATCATCAAAAGATTCGAACAGAAAGGGTTTAAACTCGTCGCACTGAAGTTCGTTTGGGTTAGTATTTACATTTGTATTGGTTGAAAAAGCCGGCGTGGCACTTCATCGACGCCATTTGTTTCACATTATTCCTTTTGTTTAACCTTACTCTTCATTTTTTAAACTGCCGGCATGTGACCCTTGCAAACATAATTTGGGCTTTGTATAATTACAATTTCAATGTTGTTAATGGGTAATGATATAGCCTTTTTTTCACGATAATGAAGAAATCATGTCTTATGCATTGGAACATTCACGTCTACGTATGCCAAACATTATTTATTACACAGACAAATCTACGATTTTCCTTTTCTTTTTCAAGTTAATCAATACAGGTACCTATGTCACTGGTACTATTTCACATGCATTTTTCATGGATTTAAAAAATAAAGGGAATCAGTCTTGTGCTTCCATTCCGAATATCTCACGGCTACTGGTGATTATTTTATAATTTACCATTTTTTACGGAATATATTGGCATAAGCACATGTAGGGAAAAGAGAGTAAAAATGGGTGCTGAGGTTTTAGTCAGATACTTCTTAATGGGTGCTTCATTTAGAAATACTTCAAGGGTTTATCGCAGGGGGACAGGGGTGGGCAGCTGCTCCCCCCATTTTCCCTAACTCGGCAAAAATTAAACCAACATTTTTTACAAAAATTAAATTCTTCATGTATAGGGTTCTCCACAACTGAATGTCACATGATCAGTATTTACTGTGGTCCATACCATCAGAGGATTTCGGCATAAAATTATGCATCAATAATGACAGATCCAGGCTACACTACATGGTCAATAAATTTCACATCTCATGATAAATGGAACTTTGACAGTTTGTGAAGTATTTCCAAATTTACTCTTATGTAATTTTTAGTTTTACCTGGCTCTAGTCCATAACAAAACAAGGTCTAGAAATTTCAAACAAATTACAGATCTACTTTTTCTCTTCTACATGGTGGCATAAATAGAATTGTCAAATCGTTGTGGAAGGCTCTTTCTCTTATGCATGTTCCCCAAAGGAAAAAGTTCAGAATACCACTTGAAATGTTCATATGTGTCATGACAAATCAGAATTCCAGAATGTACAATAATGACCATAGTACAGTAACAGCCAACATATAATAATAATAGGCCTTTATTTTACCTGGTGGCTATTAGCTATAAAGCTGTCCTCGCCACCAAGCAGGACTACACAAGAAAAAATGTTCTTGAAAAACAATTTAAAAATCAGATTTAAAAGAAAATGTCGCAAACACACAGAAACAAGGCACTCACTGAATACAATGAAAGAAAGCTTGGTACAAAAAAGAGGAATATGTGAATACAAGATACATATTAACAGCCGGATAGAACAAAGACAAAAATTATTCAAAAATTGAAACAATGTTATCAAAAACGAATTGCTTGACTTTCTTTGCAAAACTAAATTTGGAAAGTGTCCTCACACTTGATGGAAATCTATTGTATAAATTGGGTTATATAAGAAAATGACTTCCTAAATTGGGCAGTTTTATGATATGGTAAGTTCAGAGTGTAACCCACAAATTGTAAGTTAACACAATGCTGTTCACACCTCAAACTAAGCTTACTATTAAGGAATAGTTTTGTTTTTGTCATCAGCATAGCGTGGACTGGACTAGTGTCATTAAATGAAGAGAGAGACTAGCTTTATAACTGTAAAGTGTTTTAACTTTTGCATAAGAGTTCTGAACGACTTTTGTGACATGATTGGGGAACGTTAGATATTCATCATGAAAGAAATGATGTTTAGAAACTGAATGTCAAGAGTTGTTCTTTTCTTCAGTATTAAAGTTGACCTGACAAACTGGTTTTCATATTTGCTGTACCTCTAAATAAATCTCCTGTTGGTTGCTTGGCTTTTTGACACGTTTCTATGAAAAAAATTGAAGTAACCATATAAAAATTATTCCATGCTAATACAAATAATCTTTCTTTCTACAGCCCACTGAAGACCTTCTGAAGAAGCACTATGCTGACTTGTCAGATAAGCCATTCTTCCCAGCCTTAGTTAAATACATGGCCTCAGGCCCAGTTGTTCCTATGGTATGGGAGGGCCTGAATGTTGTTAAAACTGGAAGAGTGATGCTAGGTGCTACAAACCCTGCTGACAGTGCCCCAGGTACAATAAGAGGAGATCTTTGCATCCAGATGGGTCGCAACATTTGCCATGGATCCGACTCTGTGGAGTCTGCAAAGAAGGAAATTGGTCTGTGGTTCACAGAGAAGGAAGTTGTTGGATGGTCACCTGCCAATGACTGCTGGGTATATGAAGATTAAGCATTTAGGATCTTATATAAATTATTTTTACTTGATATTACATATTGAATAAAATGAGAATAAATGTTTTCATTCAACTTTTATTTCTGTATTTCAGAATACCGTTTTTATTTTCTTTCAACTTAACACATTGAATGCTTGCCTACAAAACTCAACAATACAAATATTTCACTTAATTTGCATGCAAACCTGATATAATTAATGCAAAACTCACAACTCGTGCTAAATAAGAAGTTGGATATAGCTATTTAATGTCAGTCCTTATGACTGACATGGCATCATTGGAATATTTGTGTCAGTTAAATAATATGACCATCAGAGTGTAAACGAAAAATGGTAGCAAATAGATCCAAGACACTTAGCTTGGATAATATAAACAATTGATTGCAAAAACTCCATAAAAAAAATATGTGTTAATGTTTTCATGATGGTATATCTAATATGATATATTATACAGATACCTTGGAACTATCAAAAATAGAAAACTATGACCTGTTAATCCCTCATAGTGAACATGTTAAATGTATCTTCTTGAACTTTGAGATATGAAATAAAAATAAATTCATAATGTGAGAACTTTCTTATACTATTTGACATAGGTCCTATTATATGCAACAAAAAAATTAAGTATTTCAGAATGAAATCTTCATTTTTCACTTTATACTAGTATTATATTTTTTTAATGATCTTAAATTTGATATTATTACCAAAAGTTTTTAGCTTCCAACAAAACATGTTTAGATTTATCATCTTTCAAATATGGTGGTGTAAATTCCCTATAAGCCAAACAAACTCTCCTTATTTTAACATCTTCCCTCAAGATACGATGCTCCCAATTATACCTAGCTGACCCATACATAACTAGTAGTGATCTACAAGGCATTGGAATCCTTACTATTGGAAATGAAATTTGACCATTCAATGGTCTTACTTTAAATGGCTCATTACTATCACTAAGTTCACCATGTCCATCAAGTACAGCAGGATAAGTTTCTACACAATCTAGATTATACCTTGTAGGTTTATCATTGTAACTCATTGTGAGTACAGAATCTGAAAGTAAGTTAACAGTCACTATTCTTTCACCCCAAATCCAACAGTCATCAATATGTGGATCTATTGAGGCACCTCTTTCAGGAGTATACTCTAAGGAACACTGTTCTATTGTTTGAAATCCTTTCATGATGGGAATTTTTTCAAATTTTTCTTGGACAAACTTTGTTGTTTCTGGAAAACCCTTGAAATCACCCAGTCTTAGTTTTCGTTTTTTAAAATTACATTTTGGCCCAAAGTTTTGTTTCCTGCGCCCACTCTGTGATGAGTCCCATGGCAAATTATCAAGGCTAGAAGCGAGTTCCAGTTCTTCCGTCTTTGAAAGGAAATCTAGTTCAATGAAGATTCCAGGGAAATGCAACGGGTTTCCGGTGTGATCAGGGTGACGCTTGTACTCGTTCAAATCCCAGCCAGGCCAAGCCTTCTTGCACCAAGGGCAGTACATGTACGAACCATTCTCCAAGTTCAAATGAGCGTTCTCTGGAGAAATGTTGTATTCCTTTTCGCATAAAATGCAGGTTCTGCGTCCCTTGCACCCGCACGGTCGAGGCTTATCCATTTTCCCTCGACAGTGTTCTTAAGAAAATTTATCCGAAAAACAGGGGAAAATGTTCTTGGTGAAAGTGAAAGGCCTCATTGTGTAAGCTCAACATCAAACATCTGTCGCCCAACAACAAAAACTAACCTCTTCGACTTCGATGGGATGACACATTGACGTCTTATCTAAAAAGACCCTGCAAGTCATTCATAAGTCCGCCGTTTGTTATGTTCGCGAACCTCAGTGGCGGGAAAAACCAACTTCCATTCTAATTTTATCAAATTGGCCCCAAGCTTGGAACAGCACAATGTCAACTACGGAATTCCCACCATAGGCGTATCACAATGTAGGCCATAAAAGCCAATACATTTCTCAGTATATTGGAGGTACAAAAAACGTCTTTCTTGTAAGTATACTATTAAGTTGACCATACGTCCCACTTTCGGACTCTGTCCTACTGTTCCTGAGAAAAGCCTGGCGACATAAAAATGTCCCTCTTTTCGGTCGTGGTGTCTCCAACAAAAAGCGTGCAACCCCCCTCGCTCTTCTACATCTAATCGTCGGCCATGAATGCAAAAAATGAAGTGTGTTTACACATTAATCAAATCCAAGCGAATAACCAAAATTTCTGTGTTATGTGCCGCGGTTATAATATGGTTCAAGATGACACACGGGTTGATGACGTGTTACACGAATCGCTTGAACGCGTTGGTTTTAACCGCGGTTTTGTTGCAAGTTGTTTATTTTAGAAAAGCGCGTATATAATCTCTGATTATTTTTATTATCACTTAATAATCGGTGCTTTTTCGTCTACAACTGTATATGGAAAGTTTAAATAAGAAACCTTTCATAATATTCATGGAAGAAATGCTTTTTTCAGATTTTTTTTTAATGATGGAACCATGGCTTTGTAGCTATGATAACTTTCAATTCTCTAAATTTTGAAAAAAGAAATTAGCAAAACCGTATACAGGTGGATATCATCTAGTGAGTTTATATGGCCATATTTTAATATTCTTGTGGTATATATTCTTACTTGTCACATTTCAAATAATAACCAGAAATATAAAACTACTTTCGAGTTGGGTAAATATAGTGGATACCAAATAAAATCCGATGCACGTCATAGGTGATGTCATTCATAAAAATCATGGTTACCAACAGTTGACTACATTCAATGTGACATTTCTACTTGAAGTTTAAATTTCCCCGTCTCGATTCGGTTGGTAGTGCCGTGCAGAGAAATGTGAGGTTGCCACTTCTCATTTGTTGACATCAGTTGCCATTGTCCTTTTGTCGTACTATTAGTTCTTTATTGTTTAGTTTGTGAGTTTTGCGCTATTTGAGCTTTGAGTCGTTGCCTTGCCAATTAAAAATTGTTCTTTTCAGAGCAACAGTTACTGTGAAGTGGTGTAAAATATCCAAAATGCCAAAACAACTTAACAGTCGGTGTAAGGAGCTCATATCATTGAATATCTACCAAAATCAGGTGTTTTTATTCAGAAAGGAATTTAATTTTACAACAAGTTTATTTATTTTTAATATAATGGTATTATAGTAAATGGTAGGTATATATAAACAATTTATTTTATTAAATTTATTTGCTTAAAAGAAAATGTGCAAATTCTGGCAACAGCGCACAGCTCCAGATCGATGACGTGCATCGGGTTTTATTTGGTATCCACTATACCACAATTTTGCGGTAATAACTATGACATATAACAGCTGATTCGTGACGTCACGGATCTTATAACCAAACTGATAACTACACTCGCTTGAACGGATTGGTAAATACCAAGCCAAAATGGTAAATACCATTTCCATTTGGTTATCCGCTTGAATTTGATTGATGTTTTGCCCTGACTAGCGCTATCCTTCTCGTGTCTCATTCTAGCCGCAATGAATTCGCCTTACGCCTGTCGCCTGTTCCATCAGTGTTGACAGTTCATTGAATGGGCCACACACAATAGGATCATAGGTTATGTTTATTTCTACTGCGACAAGTTCACAAATTTTAAATTCAACTTCGCTTGGAAAATAGTGAGGTGATAAAAGAACTTCAATGTCTTCAGATTCGGAGGCAGAGTCGCACAGGGGGCCTGCCCCAACGCCTGGACACGGCTTAGACAGGTCTGCTTCCAATTCGCCAAACTACAAATCTGGCGAGGCTAGCCCCGAACGATCCCCAACTGCACATGCAAAAAGTCGTTCGAGATCACCTAGTGCAGCATCTAATAGATCTAGAAGTCCAGACGGCTCACAGAGGTCAGACTCGGCAGCATCGAACAGGTCTAGGTCAAATTCGCCTTCTAAGAGGTCAGGCTCTCAGGTTTCTCAAAGATCAGGTAAAACAACTGAATCACTGGTTAAAATATAACTGGCGATTAATTTTTCAGAAGAAAAAAATATGCTGTGTCCAAACATTGCGATCGTCGTTGCACCATGGCAGTACACTTTGTGCTGCCTGAAATTCAAGCCCATCTTCAGAACATTTGCGTTTAACAAGAATGCCAATCTAGTCATCCAAATTGGATGACTAGATTGGCTCTCTATATGCATTACTGCCATTGTTCACCAAATTGACTATGCAGATATGTAATCCAAAAAAGAGAATTTCAAAATGGACCATATTAACAGCAATGCCAGCCAAAGTTTGAGAAAAAGACGGATCTTGTGGGTGCTTCATTTGTTTGATAGTAAAGATGGTTGGTAATAGTTGACTGTCGTTTATGCTTCTGAATAGTTTACCCCACTGAATCATTCACTGTGATCAAATAACATCTTTCTAGGCTCACCTCATTCTCCTAAGTCAGCTGCATCTCACCGATCTGGATCTGCTGCATCAAATAGGTCAGGATCTGCAGCTTCAAACCATTCTGGATCTCCAGTAGCCTCACATAGGTACAGTACAGTTGAATAACTTTATTTCAAAAAAGATTTTAAAGCCCTTTATTTTCAAGTAACAAATTAATTGTAATCATTAGCTGTTGCCGAGTTGCTGTCCAACCAAAATAACTAAGGGTATAGAAATTTGCATTGTGCATTTACTGCATTTGGACATTTGTTGTCTTAGCATGAATGTCTTGATTTTGATTTGTTTAGTATTTTGTTTTATTTCAAGTGTAATACTCTGCATAAATAGTTATTGGGTTAGGATATGTTAAGATATGCCACATATTATTTATTTTTATTTTGATAATATTTGTTGCACTAAAATGTTGAATAAAAAATGCCCATTGCCATGTAACTATTGCAATACTTTGGACACTGCATTCCTTTCTCCAAAACCAATCTCCTTCACACTAGTATGAAACAAATGACTTATACTTCACAATACTTCCATGTGGATAGAGCTACAGATAGATAGATAGATAGTTTATTGTCCTGTTAGATCATGTTACATGATATAAGACTTGTCAATATCACAGGCTTAGGCTATTAGTAGGTATACATATTATTCAGCCAAATATAAATGCATGGTTCAAATGGCAAGATACAAATGATTGAAAATAAAAAACATGCTATAGAAACTGAATAAGTGATACTTCATATTCATTTTTGTTACTCAGATCTAGAAGATCCAGTTCAGCAGGTTCAAAAAGATCACCATCAGCTGCTTCAAATAGATCCCCATCAGCTGTGTCTCATAAGTCAGGCTCAGCAGCCTCATCAAGATCTGGATCAGAATCAAAAAGGTCTAGATCAAAATCCATTGCCTCTAGAAGATCCAGATCAGGCACTCCAGGGTCTAAAAGATCAGGCTCAGCTGGGTCTAAAAGGTCAGGCTCAGCTGGGTCTAAAAGGTCAGGCTCAGCTGGGTCTAAAAGATCAGGCTCAGCTGGGTCTAAAAGATCAGGCTCAGCTGGGTCTAAAAGATCAGGCTCAGCAGGATCTAAAAGATCAGGCTCAGCAGGATCTAAAAGATCAGGCTCAGCAGGATCTAAAAGATCAAGGTCACCAGCAGTAGTTTCAAAAACATCTAGATCTAGAAGTCCAAAAAGATCAAGGCCTGCATCTGTAGCATCAAAAAGGTCAAGATCTGGCTCAGCAAGGTCTAAAAGGTCAAGATCTAGGTCTCAAGCTTCAAATAGGTCCAGATCTGGATCTGCAGCTTCAAAAAGGTAAAAAAGATTGAATATAACTTTTTTCAGTTATGCTTATGCTTTTTATGGTTCTAGAATTTTTAAAATCCTTTCAAATATGATTTCTCAGACCTATAACAATCTTAAATAAAGATCATGTAATATTTCATTTGTGTCTATAGATGATTCAGGTAACTTCTTTCATTTTCCAGACAAATATAAAAATACTTGTTTGACCCTTTTATAGCTAAGTTCACCTTATTCATGATATTGTTATGAAATAGGTCGAGATCTCGATCAGCTGGGTCCCAGCATTCAAAAGAAGGATCAAGAAGGTCAAGATCGGGCTCACCAGCTTCTAAAGCAGCTTCAAGAAGGTCTAGATCAGTATCTGCTGGTTCAAAACGATCTAGATCTGGCTCTGCAGGTTCCAGAAGATCAGGTTCTGTTGCATCCAGAAAGTCTGGGTCTGATAGGTCTAGAAGTGGGTCTCCTGCTTCAAGAAAGTCTCGGTCTAGGTAAGAAATTATCTGTATCATATTTAGAAAATAAAGACAAGTTTTCCTTGTTTTATTACCGGCAACTTTCTGTTAATTAAAAAAAACTTGTTTGCTGTTCTGTGACAAATATATTTTGTGCCAACTGTTCTTTCAGAAGATAAAAATGAAATATGTCCTACTTTAACAAATTTGTATTTTCAATAGCTGAAATAGATTGCCTTCACAACCTCTATTTTCCGTCGAAGGCGGAACAATGTTTGACGCAATTTTTGAGCCTGACAGCATGCAGATTCGGTAAAGACCTGGAGGTTGTCACTGCTTGGATACGCAACAATTTGGTACAGTTTAATGCTTCCAAAACACAGTACTGCACCTTGACGAACAAAAAGCGTCCTAGCGCTCATCCGGTATCGATGGATGGCAGAGTTCTACCAAAGAGTCGTTCAGTTCGGCTAGAGTTCAGCACTTGATCTGGCCCGAACGCGTCTCATCAATAGCGGCAGCTGCTGGGAAAATGCTATTCATTTAGGAATACATTTACTTTTCTCCTTCTGACGTCCTTAGTCTGTATCAGGGCCAGATAAGACCTAGCCTCGAGTACCGCTCACATGTTTGGGGTGTTGCCGCCTTGACTACATTATCTATGATCGATTACTTTTCTCTAACGGACAGCCTTGAGATCCTTTCGCACCGGCGGGCCGTCGGCGATCTAGTTCTCTTCTGTTGATACGCCAATGGTCTTCCAGACAGACACGCCTGACTTCAGCCTCCAATCCTCACCGTGTCGAACTTCGTACATCCATCAGGATATCGAGATTATGAAACAATCTACATGAGGAGGCTTTTCCCAGTTCTACTAACTATGGGTAGTTCAAAAATTGGATCAACATATTCTCTTCAAGCTCCTCATAGCCGCCCCAGTACTCTAACATTTAGAGTTCTGCCTGCGCGGTTGCTGCTGGTGTAAAAAAGTAGACGTCCGCTACGTTTAACGGATACTCGTGAAAAATACCATAAGTTGCAAAAGAAACTAATAACAATATCTGATCGAGCAGATGCGAAGATACTTCGTGAACTATTTGTTAGAATGCAATAAACCAACCTGAATCCTTTATTTTTCCTCTAGATCCCGATCGAGGTCGAAATCGAAAGCCCACAGCGGCTCGAACAGCCCTAACCTTCAAATCGACGAAGACGCTGGAAAAAGCGAGAAAAGGCAGCGTGACAGTTCCGAAGAGGGCAGCCCAAAGAAAAAGAGGGTTCTGATTTCTGACAGCGAAGATGAAGGTGCGGAAGAAAAGGAACAAGTAGATGCCGCTGATATTTTCGGCGATGACGCGGATGATATCAGTCTGAGCAGTGAAGGTGAGAAGGAGGATGAGAAAGAAAAGGAGAAGGATACCTCTGATAGGGAGGATGGAAGGAGATCGAGGTCGGATGATGGCAGAAGGTCTAGGTCTGAGGTTGATGAGACTGAACAGAGACCTGCAATTGAAGATGTAGGTACATTCTTGATTTTACAAATTTATAAGGTCCTAAATACCTTTTTGAGAAGCTAAGTGATAAATGCCTGTGTTGGGATTGGGACATATGCATGTTAAATTGATTCATTTCATAGCCCTTATCTAAGGTAAAACATTGCATGAAAAACTTTTATTAGACTCTCAGGGCCGTATGGTCAGTCGTTCCTACAATATTGCAGGTCGCCTTTATGGCCTCCTTGATTTTCATAGTCTTTCCTGTCCTTCAGAAAGGCTGGGATATTTCTAGGTTCTCTGTCAGCATCAGGCTATATAACAGATGATATAAATCAAAAGCATGAACAATTTGATGCAAATAGATATTTGTAATAATCTCAAAACAGAGCACTGACATGGAAGAGTAGAAAATATGAAAATCAAGGAAGCCATAAAGGCGTCCTTAAATTGTAGGAACGATGTAGGACGATACAGCCCTAAATCTTTTTTTCTTAATGGTCATACACAGAGGAAGTCAATGCAGCTGTACACCCTATTTAAGCTTTGAAACATCTATCGGCGGGAAGGGTCTGTCATTGCTGAATATCACTCTGTAATAATGCTTTGCAATATATACCACCTTTCTCCTTTTTGCGGATTTTGCCCATTATTTTCCTACTTTTTGTTATATACCTTTCTCCCCATGATCATTTTCTCTTTGTAGATCCTTTGGGCTTGAAGTACCACAGCAAGTGGCTATAACCGGCCGCGTGGCTGTGGTTAGATGTCTCCTTGAAAATTCGAGGTCTTCTAGCCATTTTATACTATAATGTGTAGGTTGGCTCTTGTTGTGGTCTTCGTGTGCCGATTTTTTCCCTCTCCATCTTCGTTTCCTCAGGCTACACTCCGGTTTACATATCCGGATGTGTGGGCATGTGTACCTACTTTTGTAGTTGCATATGTGCATTCATTTCGGGCCTGATGAAGCCAACCAGCAGAAATACGTATCGATCGGGTTACCTATCCTATTTTCTGCTCGAATCCACTTTCTTCCTTTTTGCGGATTTTGCCCATTATTTTACTACTTTTTGTTATCAGATATTACAATTAAAGTTTAGTTAGTCCTACTTTCACTTACATTTCTCACCTCCAGCACCTGTACATCAGCCCTCTTCCCAACTTATCAGATATTCAACATTTCATAATTCAGAAAGATCTTAGACTATCTGGTTAATTCCTTATGCACTGAAGGGAGCGCAGTGGTGGTCTGGAATCTGTTTAAAGGGGGGATTGAAAACTGAAGAGGGGGATACTTAATTACACAGTGTTTCTGAGAACATGACTCCATGATTCAGATCTAGCAAGGTAATGCTCACACCAAGATGCAGCAATGTGCACCGTTTAGTTGAAAAAAATGAACAATCATAAGTATAGTTGTAGCAGCGGCCGCTCGTGGTCTATGATACACAAGTGGTATGAAATATTTTTTTTTTGCCACCACCAAAATTTTTTTCTTATGGGTGACGTAGAAGGCAATAAGAGTACTAAAATATACAATTTTTTTAATGAGCACAGTGTTTAAATGTAAGGTCCATTCTCCTGTTTTTATTTGCAGAAAATTTATCAATAACAGCCTCGTTAAAGTTTGGAATACCCGCTATACATTTTTTATCGATAGATAGCATTGCTAGGGCTGACAGTTTTTCTTCATTCATAGAACTTCGCAAAAATGTTTTTATTCTCTTCAGTGTCGAAAAGCATCTTTCACTTTCGGCCGTAGTCATTGGTATGGTAACAATTATTTGTAAAAGTGTAAAGGTGGCAGAAAATATGCTCTGAAGATTATTTTCTATAAAAACTGTAAAAAACTAATGGCACCACTCATATTTATGAAATCAGGTAGCCGGTAAATTAATTCCAATTCAGTCTGGAGACGAACTTTATCTGAAAACGAATATGCTTCTACTACAGTTTCCAAATATTGCAATGGAAAATGCTTTTCTAATTGTGGAAATTTATCAGAACAAAAAAGAATAGCTGCATTTAAATGTTTTGTAAAAGAAAATCTATCTGTTACGTGTGTAATTATGGTATCGCAAACTTCCTTGGCTGCAACAGTTCTGCAAATATGCTGGTCTTCATTTGCACGACGCTTTTTAGTTTGAGTAGTAGTGGTATCTTCAGAAATTTCAGTTTCAATTGTTTCCAAGCAGTCTCTCTTTTTGGATGCAGTTTCCAAAACACTTTATGGCAGTCTGAATTTGCACTGGGTCAGTCACTGTTTTTTGTAACTGATTATATAAAATATCAGCATGTGCCAATATTCGATGAAATACAGTTAGCCAGAACACAAACTTAGAATCTCGTAGCATACGGCCATTACCAGTGGCTTGATTGATGGTAACAGTTTCTATTTTTTCCATGCATTCTATTAACAATTCGCGATATTCGTATACTGTATTAGATCTGCTTTTAAAATTCCATCTTGTAACAGAAGACCTAGGAACTCTTGCACCAACACCAACTCGTTGTGCAGAATGAGAAAAAAAAGTTGAAATATCGCTTAAATTTGAAAAAAATACGTACTTCTTGATTTTGGCTTGTGGCTTGGGACAAAATCAAATTTAGCTGGTGGGCATAACAATGAACGAAATAAGCATAAATATAATCACGTTGAAAAAGAGCTTGAACACGTCCATGACGTCCACTCATTACGCTAGCGCCGTCATAACTTTGAGCTATCAGTTTCTCTGGTTTATCTAGCACTTGTATCAAATTGGTTTTCACACATTCTGAGAGACTCTCTGCATCGTGGTCAGGGGGGGTAACAAAATTCCAAAAACGTTCAACTGGCCTTCCATCTGGTAGAATGTACCTAAATAATGTAGTCATTTGATAACAATTAGCTACATCCGTTGTTTCGTCGGCCATAACAGCAACAAATTCAGCTTCCAAAATTTCTTTTCTTATATTTTCCTGAGCCACTTTTAACATGCAATCTAACAATTCGTTTTGAATGATTTTTGATACCCCTTTGAATACTGTAGATTTTTCAAAATGATCATTAAGTGCTATATCTAATTCGGCAGTGAAATTTATTAAACCTCTAAAAATACCAGGATTTGATGAACCATCTTTTTCGTCGTGACCGCGGATGGCTAATTCAAAAGCTCCGCGAAATTTTGTGCAATCAATAATTTTTGAAAGCACATACCTATTCTTTCTGACTTGTTCATTTTGCTGTTGAATACTGTGCCTAAATGCACTGTCCAACTGCTGCCGTACATCTACTTTTCCCAAAAGCTGCATTTCCAGTTGCGCATTGATATTGAGTGTTTTCATGTTTCTTAATTTTTTGTGCTAAATGTCCCAAGTCGGCTATTCCATTTTTTGTCCAGGCAGGCTCTGCAACCCCGCGACCAAACAACAAACAGTAAAAACAAAACAAACGGTTTGTTGTGCTGCATCCACAAATCCAGTTATTCTTTTAATATATTTCCATTTTAAACTTTCTAATAAAGTCTCTAGATTTACCCTTTGTGGTCTGAGTCGAGTTAATTTCTGGTGTAGGTCTTCCCGCATTTTTTATTTCAATTTTTTGCTCCAAACTCAATGAACTGAAGTTATGTTTCAAATATTCCACAGTGAAACCATTCATTTTAACTCAATATTTTATTAAAATACTCCTACGAACATAAAAATTCGAACACACCTCCAATTACTGCATAAAATGCACGCGCAATGGACAATGGCGCACTCCAGAAGTGTGCGCCTTCTCCAACTAAAACTGCGATAACCCCGCTATACCGCGCAACCAGAACAGGAGGGAGAGAAACACACTAATCCCGCGTTCTTGGTGGTTACGTCATCACCGCCATATGAAATGAGTAAACAGATCGAGTATCCGTACCATGGGCGGAATACTGCGCAGACTAATGTTTAGCTCATCTGCTACTCTCTCCGGTACGCATAAAGTGGGTAACAGGGGACCGCTGGCTGGTTTCATTCTCTCCCTGGAAATACCATGCTCTAATAAATTTAGCACGAGCTGTCGGCCTTCTCCATTGATGGTATTCCCAGGCATTGTACAATTTTACATGAAGATTGATAACAGGACAACTCGAATTGCACGCCGATGTCAAGTACGTTGTCACTCTGACAAATATGATTGAAGGGCATTCATTCGTAACGAGAAAGTTTTAGAGACGGAGATACGCAACTAAAAAATGTATGTCTTTGAGCTTACCGAACAAATGTTCACACACAGGGTTAGGTTGCATGTACATGTATGAGGGAGATGGAGATATTATATAAGGTGATACTGGTAGTCTTACTTTGACCCGCCAAGAATGGTAACGACATCTATACGATACAATTTTTGCTTTTTTTTGTAGGATGAAGAGAAAGAACCTGAACCTGAACCCATTCCAGAAACTCGTATTGACGTAGAAGTACCGAAAATAACATGTGACTTGGGCAGAGATATTCATTTCGTGAAACTGCCTAACTTTTTATCAGTTGAAACCAGGCCATTCGATCCCGAGACTTACGAGGATGAAATTGATGAAGAAGAAACGCTTGATGAAGAAGGTCGCGCCAGGTAAGAAACGTCTTACTTCCGACACCTACTGACGGGGAAGTATTGTAAAAGCGAAGTTATGTTTTTTAGATGTTATGTTATATCACGAAAAACCATGTTACTCATTTCCGTCGATCTGTCCGCTATAACCGCCTATAACTTGAGAAATTCCGCTCGGATTTCGATGAAATTTTGACATAATGTTACTACTACGCTAAGGACGCAAAAGCTTTGTAATTTTTGAAAGTCGGTCCAGTGGCGACGGAGAAAAAGGCCAAAAACAAATATCGCTCAAACTTCGTTTGTTGACGTTTCAGACGATCCTGATCATTTCCGAGAAAATTTTTGTAGGGGTTAAAAATTGGGGGGTAGGTGTTGCAGGGGGTGAGGGAGGATATATCTCATTTTTTCACGTTGGTATATTTATACGCCTCCAACCCCAGTAATTCTACGCACGTATGAGCCATATTTCAGCCATCATAGATGTGCCGTCCACTTTAAAACTCCTACAGTCGGGTGTCGGTACGTGCAACGTTTTCTCCTGATGGAGATCCGACGTCATCGGTGGTCGTGCGTCACAGTCGGTAATCCATTCCTTACTGCTCTGGGTTGTATGAACTGTGCATGGTGTCGTCATTCACGCGGGATTGGCCATCGCAATGACCTTGTGCGGCTGCAGCAATTCCCCTCGGGGCGGGAAAGGTCATTTAACTTTTTGCTACACATGCTCGTAGCTAACTTTTTTCTCTAAAGGGCTAACTTGTGGACTTGTGCCAAATATAATCATGTACGAGCTGATGATAGGAAGTACAGAGTCAACTTACTTGTCATTTTTTTTATCCGTACAACTAATTTTTTTGCGTGCAAAACTGGTTGCAAGCATTGAATTTATCACATTTTTTTCAAGGTTGAAGTTGAAAGTAGAAAATACGATAAGATGGAGGGAAGTTGTGGATGAAGAAGGGAATATAAAAAAAGATTCCAATGCGAGAATAGTAAGGTGGTCAGACGGATCTTATAGTTTACATTTAGGTGCTGAAATATTTGATGTCTACAAACAACCTCTACAGGTAAACAACTATATCCTAAAATTATCTTAAAAGGAAAATATGTAGAAAAGAAGTGTATAACTAAATAGTCTTTTAGTATTTTTTAGGCACCAAGTTATGTTTTTGTTTCAAATAAGTTATATATAATATGATTTATTCCAGGGAGACCACAATCATCTTTTCATCCGTCAAGGTACGGGTTTGCAAGGTCAAGCGGTATTCAGAACAAAACTGAGTTTCAGACCACACTCGACTGAGAGTTTCACTCACAGAAAGATGACACTGTCATTGGCCGATCGGTCAACGAAAACCTCTGGTATCAAGATTATGTCACAAGTGGGCATTGATCCTGACTTGGATAAAGCCACTAGGCTTAAGGTAATATTTATTAATGTATAGCAGTAATTTTATGGTGCGACATCTTCCGTTTTCATTCATGAATAATTTTTGTTCACTAATAATATTCATTTTATACGCGTTTTGCATCGATAATGTATCCATCAATTTCTTTATGAATTAAGTTCAGGTCAAATTTAAGAAGTATAAAACTGGAATCTGAGGTCAAATAAATCCCTGAAGTTCTTCATCACGCCATTATAACATATTATAATTTTTGCCAACCTTGCTTTCCTTTCCATTATATCCAAAAACGTTTCAATTCAAGCATATAACTTTACAGTACTCAACAATATAGTTTTTGTTAATGAGATTTTCCTTAAAATCAAAATCACAATACATATAAAAACAAGATGTTTCTAACAACAATTTGTTGTGTAGTTGGCAGCACTGTCTACTGTCAGATAATCCATGCATTTGATGATTGATGTAGACACCGCAAAATATAATCAGGACGACCTTGAAGAAGTCCATCTGAATAAATTCGCGGATAAATTGTTGATGTAAAACGGGTAAACGGATATTACATATATTTATGCAGGGAGGCCAATATATAACTAACTGATTTAAAGTGCGCGCCATTTTTGATACACACATTCCAGTAGGTGGCGCTGTAGTAGTTGTTTAAAGCGCATGTGTCCAATTCATTATGGAGTGCCTCACGGTCTCATAACGCGTCCGTATTGTTAAACCGTTTTACTTAAATAATGAGTCAATTTTTGCAACGATTCGGAAGCTACGACAAGATTTCAGTCGAAATAAAGTGCCCATTGTCAACACCATCCGTCAGTTGGTGCGGAAATTTTTACAAACAGGTGAAGTTAAAGACTTGCCAAGGTCGGGCCGTGTTCGAACTGTTCGTACTCCGGAAAATATCGAGAGAGTTCGTGAAAGTGTAGTGGAGCGCCCTGAAACGTCTACCAGACACCAGACATCGTTCCCAAGAACGACCACTACATCTTCGTCGAGTGGCAGTTTGGTATGGAGGTGTCATTGGACCTTACTTCTTCGAAGACGCTGCAGTCACTGGCGAGCGCTACCGCGATATGGGGCAAAACTTTCTGGCTCCTCAAATCCAACAATTTAACCTGCAAAACATGTGGCTCCAGCAGGACAGAGCAACTTGTCACACAGCTAGGGAAACAATGAATCTTTCGCGAACAATATTTCCGGAACGTTTAATGTCTCGACTTGATGATGGTCAACTGACCACCAAGGTCACCTGATTTAACGGCTCCTGACTGTTTTTTATGGGGATTTTTCAAAAATGGGGTTTATGCCAACCAACCAAATATGTACTGTAGAGCAGCTGAAGAACTATTACGGAAGCGATTGGAAATATTCCTCCCAATACCTACCAAAAAGTGATGGAAAATTTAATCAAGAGGGCTCAGGTTTTCGCGGCTTCTAGAGGAGGACATTTGTCTGATATTATTTTTCATACATAATTTCTAAGTTTCAGTAAAAGATTAAGATGAAAAAATGGACGTATTTTATTTCATTTCACAAATATTCAAGATACAGTCAGTTACATATCGACCACCTTGTATTATATCATCAAAAGCAAGAAAAATGTTGCTCAGATTCATGCGCGCTAACAAAACAACTTTGTCTTACTGTCATTTTCTTGCAACCCGGCAGTTACATGAAAATCAATCAGTTTAATTTTTCATGCAAGTTTGTCTGCAATTCTGGTGGAATATTTACTAACTCGCCAATTAATGCTAATGGCCCTAGGCCGGTTTGGTGGTTTGTGTGGTTACATTTAATAGTTTACAGATCTACGTTTGATTGTTTTGATTTTTTATGCCGGCGATTGGAACTAGTTTTTGGATAATAAAATCATGTTTTCTGAAGGGTAAAAGACCAAAACCAAAATTATTGGTAAGAAATGTCACAGGAAATATTCCATTCGTTCAGAGTAGCAAACCTGCTTGATCATTTGAATCGAGGAAACTGCAAGTAATTGAATGCAATTGTCTTTGAGACAAAACAATGCCGTCTTGCACTGAAAGAGCTTGCATGCATGGGTTTTGCAGACTTTTTTTTACACACACATCTGCGTAAATAACAATATTGACAACTGAACTTTATACTTCGAAATAGCTTAGAGCCGTTGAGAAATAGGTAGTTTTGACTATAGCTCCTCATGTAGTTCTTCTTGAATACTTCAATAATTGACATAATTTTTTAAAACAACTTTTAATGTTAACAAAAAAGGAATCATTTGTACCAGTCCCCTTGGATGGACCAGTCCAAATCAAATCGGGTGTGTTCATGAATTTGAGTTTGTCAGTGTTGACATCAGGTAACTAGATATTTTGAAGTATGATGTAAAATCATATATTTTGTTATAAACAGGGTGTGGTAAAAGTACAAGAATGGCTCGATAACTCTCTCTTCCCTCAATTGGTGGTCGGTGATTCCGATAGAACGCGCGGAAAACTTTACGTTCAAACATGACCTTGAATGACCCTCATGTTTGACCATCAAGGTCCCACTACCGCTAATGCTGGATACTGATAACTCTTCAGGAGTGCATTTTATAGGGAAATGCTTTGAATACCAGTTGTAGGATTGTTCCTCCGCTATCAGAAGGTGACCTTGGATTCGATCTTGACCTTGAAGGTCAACTTCAAAATTTTAAATGTAAACCCCGGCAATGAAACGAGCATAAAAATCACGTTCAGATATGACCTTGAATCACCCTCATGCTTGACCTTGAATGATCAGAGGCGATAAAAAAGAGATCCCTCAAGGTCAAACTACCACTATATAGCCGGGACGCTTAACGTTGTCTTAGTCGGTCGGGACTATATCCTTAGTTTAGTTGCTCGGGGAGTAATTCAAGGTCACATATGAGGGTCATTCAAGGTCATATCTGAATGTAAATTTTTTCGCTCGTTTCATTGCCGGGTCAGAAATAGGGGTTTACATTTAAAATTTTGAAGCTGACCTTCAAATGACCTTTAAGGTCAAGATCGAATCCATGGTCACCGACCGCTAGTTGAGGGAAAATCCTGCAACTTCTATTTGAAGCATTTCCCCATATCCTGTAATTACAAGGGCTTATTTATGAACCAAATTTAAGTAGAAAAAAGTTTACATAAACATCTGCCCAGAAATAAGACAGCACAAAATACCATTTATTATCAAAATCGACCACTGCTAGAGTGAACACAGAGAGGCTGTAGATATGGTCTACACTCCATTGAACATACTACTAATATAAATTTCCTTCTTTCCTCCACAGACAGCTAACCATCGACAGCTGTTGCCTACTACTTGGCAGTGGTCGATTCTGGTAATCGATGGCACTTGTGCTGCCTCATATCAAGTCTTTTTTTCAAGATACTGGGTATCAAAGTTTCAAAAAAAATTCGTTATTATTTCAAAGGTCCTTATGCTGATTATGTTGAATTTTGGCAGTACTGTTCATTGCAATAAGACCACCACAGAACAGACTTTTAAAATACATAGATGTTTTCGGATTAAGAAGATAACATATAAAAGAAAAGAGATTTCATAATATTTTTAATAGTCAACGAGTTTCTCGACCTTAGGCGCCAATTTAACTGGAAAATGAATATAAATTTTTTTACAGAAAGAGGAAGAAAAACTTAGACAAACCGCAGCCAAGCCGAAAACAACAAGGAAGAAGACTGATCCTGCAACTAGGGTGCACAGCACTTATCAAGGCAGAGAAGAGGAGGGTAGCGAAGATGAGGGTGGTATTTCCCTTAATGCAATCAAGAACCAGTACAAGAGTGGCGCTGCAGCTCCTGCCAAGAAAGGTATGTTTTATTTTTTGCTTTGACCACAAAATAATGTAAATGAGACTTTTGAGAGCCATCTGATTAGACATATTTGTTGAATGTAGGAACAGTAATGCAAACTTTTTTAACCACTTAAATTTTATTTTACCAAAGCAGCTACCGGAGTGACATCAAAAGGTAATTTAAAATTACAGTAGCATTTATCTATCCTTGAGAGACTCTAGAGTTGAAGGAAAATATATTGGAATCCTCCCTCAAAGGTGTCACTTTCAATTTTAAGGAAAATTGTACCCTACTTACCGGCTTCAAACGTACGTTTTCTTTTTCTCGAGTATCCATTACGTTTTAACGACTATTGAGGTGCACAGCTAATCAGCAAGTGACATCTTTGTATTAAAGTATGTACTATTAGCAGTAATGAATTACTTAAAACTAAGGATTATTTTCAGAACTGTTTATAATATAGTCAAAGGCAGTTTATCTTATTTTATTCCTACCTGCCTATAGTCACGATGATTAGCAGCCATTTTGCTTGTGTGCCAAGAATGTTTTCTAAATGAAAGCGGAAGTATGAATATGTAGCTTACAGAAGACCACAACCATGAATATCAGATAAAGGAGGTTAAACCACAGCCGACGTCGGCTGTGGTTAAACTCACGGAGTGGATGTGAAGCAAAAAATGTTGACGATATGCATGCGCAGCTAATGAATTTCATGTGCTGCGCATAGGGCATCTCTCTCTGTTGCCATCATCATGACTGTAAACAACTCCAATTTTGACAGTTCTGACGAGTTGCAACCAGAAACATTTGATAATTGTAATAAACCACGGACTAATAAACTTACACAGCATGAAAAAAAGTGAATGAAATGCACATAAAGATTGCGGCAGGTTATGTTGACATTTTTCAATGCGCAGACGTTCTACCCCATGTTCTACGGCCACTAGATTTCTCTAGTCTTCGTGACTGCCTACAGATCTCGCGTTGACATCCATCAGAATTGTGTTTTTTTGTCAATATTTTGATATTGATATTTTGAAATGTTGCTAGATAATCAGCTGTTATTTGCTGCCACGTTGGACGTTTTACCACAGCTTAGACAACAATCAGCTATGGAACTCTCCTGGCAGTGTAAAAAACGAAAGCCATTTCGGCGGAGAATGTCGAACGTAAATTCCCCCACTACCAAGGTTTTAGTGCTCAGCAGCATGCGGTGTTGCCTCGTATCATGACAGTGGCCGCAGATATTCTTAAAATGATAATATTTCTATAATAGTGTACCGGCTGTTGAGCACTAAAAACTCTTTCATATTTCTACTTGGGGAATTTATATTTCCGCCGAAATGACGGCTGTTTTTGACCCTGACAGGAGAGTTTCATAGCTGATTGTTAGTTAAGCTGAGGTTTTACGAGGGATGTCTTTTAAGTTCTGCATATAGAAACATAGTAGGCCGCGCCGATCGAAACGTCAGAACTGAATCTTAACCTTACTCTTTAGTAAACTTAAATTCAAAGTTTCACAACAATACATGCAGTGTTCTCACAACAGTGAATTTTTAAGTGTCACCAAGTCATTAGAAAAATGTAACTCAACCGAGAACATTTTCGCGCCATAATTTATTACAACTTTCAGACACAATTATCGCAACAAGAATGCCTTGCTGTAACTCATTACTGCCTGTTTTCGGCAACGAAGCGCCACATCAGTCGACAATTTCCCGTTGGTATGGAGAATTCAAACGTGGACGGGTGAGTCTTAGCGACGATCCCAGGGTGCGTGCACCAAAAACGGCAGTCACCCAGGAAAACGTCGATGCTGTGCGCAAACTCATCAGTGAAGATAGACAAGTGACATATCGAGAGATTGAGGCGTCCTTGAAGATCTCAAAGACCTCAATTCAAAAAAAAATACATGAAGAATTAGGAGTAAGAAAATTAGTTTCCCGTTGGTTACCCCCACTTGTTGACTGAAGAGCAGAAAGCAGCCAGGGTTAATTGGTGTCAAAAAACGCTTGACCGTTTCAATTCCGGAAACTCAAAAATGTGTACAGCATTGTTAGTGGCGATGAATCGTGGATTTACTGTTATGAACCAGAAAATAAACGACAGTCGGCTGTTTGGGTGTTCCATGGTGAAAAAAAGCCAACAAAAGTCATCTGTTCTCGAAATGTTTCGAAAAAGAGGGTCATATTGCAACAATTCCTCTTAATGAGCAAAGATCTGTTACTGCAGATTGGTATACCACCATTTCTTTGCCAAAAGTAATCACCGAGCTTCGAAAAATCAACCCTGAAAGAAAAATCATCCTTCACTAAGACAGTGCAAGCTCACACACAGCCCAAAAAACAAGGCAGTATTTAACGGAAGAAAACGTGGAATTATGGGACCATCCTCCATATAGTCCCGATCTAAGTCCTAACGATTTCTTTACTTTCCCGAAAGTTAAAAACAGACTGTGTGGTCAAAGGTTCCAGTCACCAGAAGAAGCAATTGACGCATTCAAAAATGCCGTTTTGGATCTGCCAGCAAACGAGGTTCGAGCGCATGCAGATGTGTATTAATCTTCGTGGAGAATACTTCGAAAAACAATAAAGTCATTTAAAACTACCTACCCTGTTGTTATATTTCCATATGCAAAACTTAAAAGACATCTCTCGTACTAGGTGTATGTACATTTTACTGTGTCATACAGAATGTTCAATGTACAAGTCACTCCCCCCCCCCCCCCTCCCCATCCTAAAAAATACTGATCAAACAAAAAAAAGATCAAGACAGTGGTTGTAGGGTTTTGCGAAAACAGTCTACTAATGATCTGATCTTTATGTAGAGGTTGACCTAATTTTAAATGGAAACGTATCTTTCTAGTCCCAACAATGGAAAGAGTGAAAAATGTTAGTTCGTAGATACCCTTGACCATTAAATAATTTAAAGGTCAACTTGAACATGTTTCAAGGTCTCATGTTTTTGATCCCGCGAATGGAAATAGTAGAAACATTTTTTCGTTTGGAAATGGTAGCTAACAGCAATCATGTTTCATTTTTGTCTAGGTGGAGCTATTTATTCATCTGATGAAGAAGGATCAGACATTGAAAACAGTAGGACTAAGAAACATAGCAAGCAGGCGTTGAAAGATTCTGATGAAGAAAGTGAGAGTGAATAGAGTTGTTCAGAGCTAGAGATGTGTATAGCTGACAACATTGGAAATATGTTTGTAATGACCAAAAATGCTTTACAGTATTGGGACTTGGTATTCCTGGATTTTTCATTTAGTTTTTATCAAATATATTAGACTTTTTTTTGTCAATTTGTATTCCTGACTGCCTACCTGTTCAGTTATAGTATATAGTCCTTGAAACTGATTATATGAAACATTGTGTATTTTTTTAATCAGTATGAGAAAATAAAACTTTTTTTATAATCATGGTTTTTTATTTCTCTTACAAAACTAATACATTGATGTGTCACTAGAAAAACATATATTTACAACCATAACAAAACAACATTGACATACATGTATTTTTATTTACATGAAAGTGATGAGTATATGGTCAAACTATTTTTAGAGATCAAGAACTTCCTGTTAAAGAATAACTAATTTAATGTAATTCTACTTGCTCAACATAATATCTTACACTAATTATTCTTCAACGTATCCCTAATTTTTTTAACATAAACTGTCATCTATTGTATTCCATGTGCTTGTTGAAATTTTTGGCTTGAGGACCTAACTGTTCTCAAATCTGTATTTTGTGAAGTTGTAGTTATCATATAAATAATACTCTTTTATCTTCTACAGCTAGTAGATATTTATTTGACCTTTAATTTCTTCTTGTACATAACCCTGAACAATGTGGATCAGATGGACCATTCCTGTACAAATATAAAAAGTAAAAATACTCTCCATATATTACTCAATCTCAAAATTACTTGGAAAACAAACATTTCTGCAAAAATATGCAGTTAGACTCAAGAATCATTGAAGTTCTTTGTTTCTTGATAATATATGCAATAAAATAGCTCGCCTTGAATAGTCATTTGAAAAATGAATGCCTAGCAGCAAAAACATGCTTATCTCAAACCATCTCTATGTACCAAGTACCTCATTTTTTAAACTATTATATATATATATATATATATACAGGGTGACTTTGAAGTTGAGTCATTAATTTTCAGATAATGATTGTAGAAGGAAGATAAACCAAAATATGTGTGTAAAAATAAAAAAAAAGGTTACCTTGTTTTATAAAGTATCCTCCCGACAAGTATATCAGTGCGGACCTGTATTTGATCGTGCGGTCTTGGAGCACCGGCATGCCGTCCCCTGTGAGGTCTTAAGTCACCTGATTCAAGAGCCCTTTGTACTACATTAACAAAGGCACGAGGAGTTGGTTGCACTCGATTGGGAAACCGATCCGCAATAAATTCGTGATGCCGCGTAAATAAGAATCATGTCCACAAGTTCAGCATTTTCGTAAACATGTGCCATTTTTGATTTCGTTTGAGCCACGCAACACACACCACTATTCACTCACGCGTTACCGACTGACACTGACTGTATACAACTGAATAAAATAATTGTAAAAACATCGTTCCAAATTCTTTCGCTTTTTTGTTTCCGATGCGATGAACCGATAAGGCGGATTATATCCGTTGTTGCCAAACACGAGCACATAATATTATTATTGAGACAGGGCGGTACTCAAAGTGCCAAAGGGCTATAACTTTGTTACTTTAATTCTACCAGAAAAATGGTAAAGGAAAAAAACATTTCTTTTGATCAGATCTACTCACTGTTAAAATAAATGACTCAACTTCGAAGTCACCCTGTATATACCATTTTTCTGGTAAAATTAAAGTAACAAAGTGATAGCCCTTTGGAAGTTTGAGTACTGCCCTGTCTCAATAATAATATGTTCGTGTTTGGCGACAACGGATATAATCCGCCTGACCGGTTCATCGCATCGGAAACAAAAAAGCGAAAGAATTTGAAACGTTTATCACGATGTTTTTCGTCAGTCGATAACGCGTTAGTGAATAAATAGTAAGTGTTTGTTGCGTGGCTCAAACGAAATCAAAAATGGCACATGTTTACGAAAATGCTGAACTTGTGGACATGATTCTTATTTACGGGGGGGCAGTCTTTACAAAATGCTCCCGGATGCATCACGGATTTATGCGAATCGGTTTCCCAATCGAGTGCAACCAACCCCTCGTGCCTTTGTTAATGTAGTACAAAGTGCTCGTGAATCAGGTGACTTAAGACCTCATAGGTCAGGGCATGCTGCTCCAATACTGCACGATCAAATACAGGTCCGCACTGAAATACTTGTCGGGACGATACTTTATTAAACAAGGTAACATTTTTTTTTATTTATTTTTTTATTTTTACACACATATTTTGGTTTGTCTTCCTTCTACAATCATTATCTGAAAATTAATGACTCAACTTCAAAGTCACCCTGTATATATATATATATATATTTGGTACTCATTTTCATGTAGTTTTTAGAGACTGGGAGATTGATTCAAGTTGATATCAGAACAAATGCAAAAGTGTATGGAATAGGTCATGATTCAAAAAAAACAGAAATTTTTTACGAAAATAAATGCCACTTTTTGCTGCAACTAGTTGGAAGCTGATAAAATCCTATACTGAGGAAAATATACACATGCGTGACTCATTGCAGTAACTGTTATTCTTTGTTTAGATTTTCCCCCATTACAGACAACAGTAATTTTCTAGCTTAGCTACACCAGCCGCTTTTGATGAAAAAATGATTTCAGACCCTAGTGCCTATTCAGATGGAGAAACAAAAAAGGTGTAGCTAATCTAGAGAATTACCCAGACAACTAAATCTTGCTTGAAAAGGCTCCTCTTACCTCGAGTTACCTCCAGCATTTATTCTGCATCTTTCACTGCTTGTACTCTGGACATAGTAATGCCTACTGTCAGCACTAAAAAAATTTGCATGCAAGTATTCCCTCAATGTCGCATCAGACTTTTCACAAAGCTTCCTAAACAAGTAAGATAGCTTTGCCAACTGAAAACATTTGAGGCAGATATTTTCCGGATATCCATCATCCTTTGTAATCTAAAAAGAATCTTATGTAGTTGGATTCGTTGGTGAAACTACAAACGTGCATTTTTTACCGATATTGCAAAGCAGCTTCCCAATATATCACTTAACTGTACTGGTTGACCCAGAATTTCTTCCGAGGTGAAAATATTCCTAAAATTTGGAGTGCTTTTTAAACATGACCTACATATATTTTGTGATTCCATATTCAGAAATTTACTATCCGAAAAATTAAAACATTATTAGAATGTTTGTCTTTTTGTTTATAAAAATTGACGAAATCCACTCGTCAGCTTGACGTTGTCAAAAGCACAAAACCTCAAAACACACACGGTCAAATGCAAAATGTCACCGATGTCATCTACAGACCACAGAATCATTTTATTTCAAGATTCGTATTTTCTAAATCATCACCTCCTGCTTCAACTACAAAATTTCAATTTTCCCAACCAACAAAGGGCTGCCCATCAAACTGTTATAATAAAATGACTAAAAATGGGGAACAGGCCAACAGGCGAACTTCCTTTGAAGGTGCTTATAGAATACGAGCCCAAATGTCAAAGTTGTCATTTAAACGAAATGAGAGATCTAGCAGTGGCGCCGACTGGCGCGGTGGTTTAATGGAGGAAAAGTTTGAAATTTGAATTTCATTACCATGGTGAAAGAACGTCTAAAATGAAGTTTTATGACTGATTTATTGCTGTGTAATTTTTTTATTACACGCAATTAGAATATGGATCCCGTAGTTCCCCCATGGACTTGTCCACCTTATGGTTTCTATATTTCTAAGCTATTGCCGTTATTGCTAGACGTTGAGGAAGATCCAGAAAATATATTGGTGCGTATAATACAAAAAAATGAAGTGTTTCAACATTCGTACAGTTTTTCTTATAGGTTTGTCCTTCGAAACTGAATTATGAACTGCAACTAAGCACAGAAGACCGTCTACAGAGACTTTGTAATCCAACAAGAAAATATCGTGTGACAACAGAGACCAATACGTTTAGCCGAACCCCCGACATAGTAGTTTTCCAGAATTTCAGTAGTAACACAGTTTATACCACGATATTGTCTCTACAAAATACTCATAAGGTATTTAAAAATACACTCAATAGTCCTAAGAAAAATTAGAAATGACCGGCCGAATATCTAAAAATCTATATTTGATTGTCATTTACTGAGAATATTTTCTACGCGCCAGTGGCGTAGCGGGGTGGGTGCAGACATAGCGACCCCGGGCGGCACCTGGAAAAAGGGACGGCCGCAAGTACAGCAATTTTTCAAATTAAAAATCAACTAATCCCATTTCAAACTCCAAATAGCGCCCGCGCTGAGGTCCGCTGAAATTTTTCTCACCCTTTGGGAAAAAATTAATAATACGAATATGCGCCAAGAAAAAGTTTGAACTTGTAAGGTTCCTAGGGTAAAAAAAGAAGTTGACATTGATCACGACCTTTAAGGTAACATTTCAAGAGTATGTGGGTATTTTCAAATAGCCCCGCTTTTTTACATTGGACGTGAAAAGAATAATAAGGATATGACCAATACTATGACCTGAGGTTTGTATGATAACCCAAATGTGACCTTGATCATGACCTTGACCATGACAGGTCAAGTCGAAACAACCCTCTGATTTCCTTTGAAATCTCCCATTTTAACACTTGTTGGGTCAGATGTAGAATTTCATGCTTGTTCCATTTCCAGTATAAAAATGAACGCTTCCTTTGGAAATTTTGATTTACCTTGAAGATTGTGGTCAAGGTCATGGTCAATGTCATCTTTGGTTGATACCTACAAACTTCTCACAGCTTTGCTGTCGAAAATTTTTGAAAAAGCAAATTGTTTTCGATGTCTTTTGACCTTGAAATAACTTAGAAGGTCGGTCCAGGTCATGACAAAGGTGATATCTAGACGTAAAATTTCTTCTTCTTTTCAATGAAGATGTGAAAAAAGAGGTTCCATTGGAAAATACCTACGTGACCTTGGAATGACCTTAAATGTCATGGACGTCATTGTCAAGATCACCGTTATACTTCCCCCTCAAAACCCTAGAACTTTTGTTTGTATCTTGTTTCTAGAACGCGCAGTTTTCAAAATATTTGGGTGGGGATAACCTGTATAGGCATTTGCACAACTCTCCTCTTCATCCCACAATGTTAACTCCAGAGTTCTCAAAATATAGGTCCTGGTTCCGACATTGCTTCTAATATACATATATCAACGATCTCCTTTCCTGTGCGATCAATCCAACCCACAGCTTTGATGATGACAGCACCCTACATGCAGGAATTCAGAGCTCCAGCCCGATCATGACGTCAATTTGAACTTATCATTAGAAAGCAATAATCTTATAATGCCACCAAAAAAATTTACTGTTGCAAAAGTTGTACAGGATTTTCTTATACAAAATCTCAATACTTCTAAATACTTTCTTTTCAAATGGCGTGGAAAGGAAATGAATAAAATTTCAAGGATACCAAAGAGATGTATTATGAGCTATACCTCATTCGTAGTCCGTTTACGCCCAGACATAACACAGCATGGCCAAAATCAAGATTGTACAGGTCCGTATTTCCTCAATGGTATTGGAATAATCTAACAAAATAATTGATTATTTTTACAGAAAGAAATGCACAAACTTTTCACAATTCTTTATTCGCTAGAAGTACTTGCACAATTGTCCGAATCGTTAATGTTATTACAGGTTCAATTTGAATGTTGATCATATTGTCCAGAACCCACATCTTTGTTTAGATTGTCTCTTGAACGTAACGGATGCAATCTTTCCAATGGCCTGCCGTCACTCTCTTGACAGCCTCATAAAACAAATTTTTCACGTCAGAAAATTTGAATGTTCTATTGTTTGAAGCCACATAGTTTTTTATATTTGCCCAAATCATTTCAATGGGACTTGATTAGCAGTGATAAGGGGGTAGCCTTAAAACGCTCTTATTTTGGTTTTTCGTCAATAACATTAAGATTACATTTATATTTGTGGTGCCTGACTAGATGGATAACTACTCCTTTGACCATAATTTCATTGAAACTTATGTCTTTTGATATTAGCCATTGTTGAATTTCTGCCTTTCTTGTGGACATTGTGGGATTTTTTTCTAGCTTTCTAGTGTAGTATGCAGCATTATCAAGTACAATGACGGCACTGTCGTCAAGCTTTGGGAACGTTTCTTCAAACCATTGTTCAATGAACTCCCGTCCATTTCTTCATGGTAGTCGGAAGTTTTCTTTGGCTCAAATGCCCATAGGGCAGTGGGCACTGCCAATGTGACAGATAACAAATCGTTTTCCTTTTCCTGGAAATAATTATTTCATATAATATTCAAGAAAACTAATATTAATACAAGCAGAGTATCTAACAGGTGTTGGTTCCAAATCTACCAGATATAGGTAAATTTAGTGCAGCTACCTGTAAGTTTTCAGCGTGGGCTCATACATTCAGTCTACTTGTCACCATTTTTACAACACAAATGACGAATTGGTTAGATACACGTACCTGACGGATTCTTTAGGCCAGTGGTTAGTCCATCTAAGAAGGCTTGATTTGCTGATTTAATTGTAGAGCCAGCCCATACTTTAGGTTTTGTATGTCCTGAGTTCTATATCCTGTCGAATCCTGCACTTGTTCGTAGTTTTATTAGCTATTGCAACGCTTATGCGGCTGCCGCTTTGCCGCGCTGCATCTTTGTTGTGCCGGGGCGTAAATGGACTACGAATAGGTTATAGATTTTGCAGAAATTAAAAAAATCAAACATACGAATCTCATCCATATATTTATTTTCGCTTTAATTCCACAATCCAAAATCAGTCAGACATTATAAAAGGTACTCTCACAGTCCAAATTACTAAATAACGACTGGTACTTTATAAAAAAAAATAATAATAAAAATGTATAGGTATCTATTTTAAAACAACGAAATACAGTTTCAGCAATGCTGTTTAGAAATATGGAGCATAAAAATAGGGGTTTTCGAATATATTACTAATTTCTGTGGGATAACAGAAAATAATTTGAATTATTATTATTACGGGTATAAATATCTTTTCTGCTTCAAGATACTGAAAACGTAAAAATGTAATCAGTTCATCACCTCATTGTACAGACACAACAAACATCAAGAAACATGTACAGAATATATTTTAAACTATATAAATATATATAAAAAAGTATATAAACTATATTATGGCCCTCATGGGTCGAGCCATATAGTTAATAATTACATTCATTTTCAAACAAATCTAGGAAATGATACATCAATTGGAAAAATGTTACAAATAAAAGACATAGTTGAATCAGTCAGTGCAAAAAAGTCCCATAGTTTTTCAGGAGACAGTATAAACAGTGTCACTGATAAATATAAAAGTTTTGAAGTACTTTTGTGTGCATATCGGTTCTAGAAGATTGAAATTGCGAATAACCTTCACAGTTTATGAATAGTAACAATAGAAAAAGTTTGAAAAACTTTTATGGACTCTAGTCGTTTTAACAGGAAATGGGATTAGTGGTATATAACTCAAGCAAAAGAATCATATGAATCACATTTTTAATTGCTTAATATTGACTTATTAACATACCACATGCCTTAATTTTGTATGTTTTAATATTTTTAAGGTGCATAGGGAAAACACGTACAAAGCGAAAATTTGAAAAAGTAAAATTTCCTGCTTTACATCCAACCCACAAATCGACCATAGTAAAAAAATATATTGACGTATTCGTTCAACTTTCTTCAATAATCGACAATCGGTTGTAGAAGAACCCACGTCCTTATTTGACTAGCAGGCAGCAAAATGTATTTTTTCTACCAGCGTGCGGAAAGTACTCACTTTCAATACGCATCTGCGTGCACTTTCCGCACTTGTTAGGTAAATAATTATTTTCGACAAAAACATTGACATTGCAATATAGGTGTTGTACGTGTTATCTTTATACAGGGTATTTGAGAAAGACGTTCCAATCCAAAAATCACAAAAAAGGTTTCTATAAATATGGATCCAAAGATGCTCCCCTACCGAGATACAGGGTGAGTGAGCCGGTAAAGATACTGAGTTAGGATTTTAACGTTCAGTAAGCACATCATTAGCAATGAACACACAGAGTTTCCCAGCCCAAACCAGAGACGTAGAAGCTGGGGTACCTGGACCCCTAATGGGGAATATTTTCTACGCCACTGATATCAATTGAATGATAATTATGCGTGTCTTATCCTCAATCAGTAGAGCTGAAGATTGTCTAGGTACGCCACTGGTTTTCATGCTATACTTCTCCTGATATTACCCATGATTCTTTTGTTTGTCTAAAATCACAACTAGTAATTGTGGAACCAATCAATTTGAATGAGATTATTATTTTATTTCTGAAATTGTCGGCATTTTTTTCTCAAAATTCTTTAGCATTTCGGAATTAAGTGGGCACAAGTATGAGGACGAAGTATACAGAAGGCTTTCAACACTGTTCGTACTACGCCAGGTATTTTTCAAAGAGTCTTTGTGACGTAGAGCACGGGCTTATATGAATTAACAGGTGGGCACTTTCAACACCTCCTTTAGATTGGATGTTTTTTGTTTTCAATGTTATGTCCTTATAAATTTAGAAATACTAACCACGTAAGTTGCATCAAATGTAATTAATGTCCACTGTTGTGTTTGATTCTTATTAGTTTTATTAATTTATTTTTGAATCAAATTTTTTCTTTGTTTTGGAGTTTCTTTATCAGTAATCAAAAATGAATATCCAGGCAAAACCAGTGGCGTGCACAGGAAAGGTTTAATGAATGGTAAGCTTCTACGCTACGAATTGATGAAGAGGCGCATATTATTCAATTAATGTTGCCTTAGCTTTCTTCAAATGCCGTATAGTGTTTCCAATGTAAAGCTTCACGGTGTTTTCAGAATATTTTCTTAAGAATATTTTAGGTTTTTACCTCAAATATTCAAACCTAAATATCTCGAAAATGAGTGATTTGAGAAACATTCCAAATTTATGGAGAATTGAATGGCATTTTATACAATGCACTTCTTTTCTTCGAAAATGCCAGTGGCGTAAAAATTATTTCCTGCCAAGGGTCCAGGTACCCCATTTTCTACGTCTCTGGTTTAGTTTGGACCAGGAAAGTATGTGTGTTTATTGCTTATTATGTGTTCCCTGAACGTCTAAGATCCTAACTCAGTATTTTTACCCGCTACGTAGATATATATATTTTTTTAATTTCGTAGGTAAAACTTCATCACCCTGTATCTCGGTAGAGGAGCATCTTTGGACACATATTAATGGGAACCTTTTTTGTTATTTTTGGATGTACTTTCCTCCTTAAAAATATTGGCACGCCTTTCTGAAATACCCTGAATATGCGAACAGCTATTTGAAATATTTAAAGTATCTTCTCAGACATACAAATGGCAGGAAATAGGAAAACTCTTAAACAAGTGATTTCGGGCAAAGTGAATAAGGCCTGCAATCTTAGTTTTGTAGTTAATGAATTTAAAATTGATAATCTGGTGGATATAGCTCATAAATATGAAAATAAAACAATACAGGGATGCAGGTTTGGTTTTTGAAATGACCCATTCAAGTACCCACCGTCACTAAAAAAGCATTTTGGTAACAAAACGGACTTAAGAGCTTTTTGCACCGACCGATTCATTTAGAAACAAGAATCTTGATAATTGAGTTATTGAACATAATCCAAATTCTTTTTTTGTCTCGTAATCCTCCTCAAGTCTCTTACAAAATACTTGAACATATTTTCACTCAGAAACCCACTAACACACTATACAGCCCTAATAAGGACAAATGACACTACCGACGCTCCCAGGATAAGTATAAGCATCACTCTGATGCACTCTGCATATCTCCTTGTATCTCTGCCCCCCTCCTTCTGAATTGTATCTCCTTGCTTGTCTTCGACTAGACGTTGAGGAACCTCCTCCATATCCGAACAGGTCCCAGAAACCCAAGGGTTGTGGCAGAGGTGCTGGAACTGACTCCACACTGCACATTACTAGGCAGCTTATCACCGCGAATATGAAAATAGCGCACTTCATTTTTGAACAACTAAATCGCGGTCTGCGGCTACAGTTGATTTGATTCAAGCGCGCCGGATTTGGTTTAAGTAGGTCTGGAGTTCGTGCGTCTTTGCTAGATGATTTGCGATTTGTGTTATGAGATGCGGCTCGCGTGAGGACTGTGTCTGAATGCAGATAAGGTTTGCACCGGATGATGGTGACTTATTTGAGCGTGTAGCTAACCAAAAATACGGCGCGGCAGCGAATCAACATACAAAAGCCTGGCTAATACTTGTTTATAATAACAATAACATTTTTATCGTATGCGTAAACTGGATATGGAACCATTGACGCTCCCAAAAGAGGTACCTAAGAGATGACTTAAGACAAAAAACTGTTTTCATTCATGACTCTTATTTCTGTACTAAATGAATATAAAAAATGGCGTCGAGTAGATTGACTCTGTACTATGCACGCAACGCCGTCATCAGTTCATAAATGAATATGTTCAGCACAAGCTAGAAAGAGTTCTTTGCCTGCCTTATCAATAGGCCATCTGAAAACGTCGCGTCAGCGCAGCAGTAATACCAGAATTGTTACCAAGAAGGGCTTGCCGCCGGGAGCAGAAGCAGACCCGTACAGAAAACATTTCTCTGTCAGATTTTTAAGGGCAAATGTACGGGGAAATCTATGATGTAATAAAAATCGAGATATACCTCCCTCGCCATACAAACCTATACCCTCTAATTTTTAACCAATATTGAAAAAAATTATCGTCAGGATTCCCTGGATCGTCAAAAACAAAATTTAGGCGATTTTAATTTTGCCCGTGTTTGGCATTTTTCGCCGCCTACACTGGCTTGATTTTCAAAAACTACAAATCTTCTTCATTCTTGGCATAGTACTAACGTTGAGTAAGAACTTCATCAAATCCTACCAGTACTTTTCAAGTTAGGGCCAAGGATTAGCGAACAGATAGAGAGACCAACGGAATATAACATCCAGAATTAAATATACTAAGTGACATATAAATCCGAACACCCAGTTTAAATGGTTTTATTTTAATAAAATTTTGTATAAGTACTTAATGAAGCATAATAAGTAAATGATAAAAATTTCAAAATGATTGCACTGCTTTAAAGCCCTTTGACCTTTAATAATGTGTGGATGCACCCTGATGTGCTACGCATTCTCCAACGCGCCTAGGCATGCTTCTGATCAGGTGGTCAATGTCCTCCTGTGGTATCTCATTCCAGGCAACCACCAACTCCTCTCGAAGTGCTTCTAGAGTCTGAGGAGGACGTTGCAAATTGAGCAATCTCCTACCCATCATATCCCACACGTGCTCAATTGGGGATAAGTCGGGAGATCTTGGTGTCCATGGTAACAATGTGACATCATTATGTTGAAAGAAGTCTATTGTGACTCTTGCAACATGTGGTCGGGCATTATCTTGTTGGAAAGTTGGATCTGCCAGGGTGTCAAGATAGGGTAAAAGATGGGGTTCTAGAACTTCGTGGATATAACGCTGCGCGTTCATGTTACCTCTGATGAAGATTAAAGGTGACCTGGAACCATAAGCTATAGTACCCCAAACCATAACTCCAACAGTGTGATGAACATGTCTTTCAACAAAAAACTGTGGATTCCTCCTTTCACCACGTCGCCTTCTAACCCTGGCACGACCATCGTGCATGCCTAAACAAAATTGAGACTCGTCACTAAAGACAATACTGTTCCATTCCTGATCCCAGAGTGACCGTTGTCTGCACCACTCAAGGCGATTACGTCGGTGTTCTCGAGTTAAAGGGAGGACCCAGTATGGGAGGTATGAAAACAAGCCAAAACTTCTCATTCGTCGGTAAACACTTCGCATGCCAATAGGTCTTCCGTGTTCTGCAAACCATTCATTTGCAATGGACCTGGTAGTGGAGAAACGGTCCCTTAAGGCCGATAATCTTAGGCGGCGATCTTCACGGTCTGTTCTTCTACGGCGGCGTCCAGTGCCCCTTGCTCTTTGCGTACGGCCTTCTCGAAGCCATGCCTGACAACACCTAACCACAGTGTCTACACTTCTTTGCACTCTAACTGCAATTGCCCGAAAAGAAAGTCCAGCTTCCCGAAGTCGCACTATACGGTCCCTATCAAACTCACTAAGTTGACAAAATCGTACAGGTCTCCGTACTCTAGGCATCGTAACCGATCGTAAAGGATGTCAAGAACCAAAATCCGCCAACGTTGATTCTTTGCTGCGGCTGAAATATTCATTTTTAGAGCGTTAGTGAATTAAAAAAAAGCAGTATAAAATACCGGAATGTCCAACTGATAAGGCTGAAAATTTTTTCACGTGTTATTTACAGTAAGATAAATACATTCACCAACTTTTATTAAAATAAAACCATTTAAACTGGGTGTTCGGATTTATATGTCACTTAGTATATGTATCTCATTTTCGACATGTATCGTGATTACAATACGCCTATAGGCGTGGAAATAAAAAGTATGGCAATCTCTTTATTTTCATTGCCTATACATTAAGACAAGGCTAAGCATATGAATGAAAAATGTAAAAATATAACTATACAAGATGGCCAGGAAACGAATATACAATTATTTACCAGAATCCGTCAAACAAATAGTCGTAGATAGCGTTATGCTCTTTAAAAAGCACCTGATGAAGGACCTAATCATTAACTTGGCATCCACATGCACGTGTTAATTTTTCCGTATACAGTTTGTTCTTTTAGTTTGTCTTTTATTTCACTTTTTATTTTTAAAAATATTGTATGTTATACATATGACATGTTCCTTCTCTATCCTTATGTATAGTGTTCGGACCTAATGAAGTAATTTGGATTTGGACAGACAGATAGACCTACTAACGGATATTACATGTTTTTTTCGTGATGTAAATGCCATATAACATTCAAAAAACATAATATCTCATTTTCGATTTTTTTTTCGCAATTACAATAATTTCTTGCCAGTCGGCGTGGGAAGCAAAATGAAGTAGTTTGCCATGCCAGTACATCTCCTGTAAGACCATCCGTATATCATCGGCAAATATTCAAATGTGCTTTTATTAGTTACTAATAAAAATTAAATACCGATGTTTAAACGATACATATGATTAATTAAACATAAAATTACATTTACATTTATAAAAGTGCAGATGGCCTTGGGTATTGCATTCTTGAACTTCAAATATTAAGACTATACAGGTTGTTTCCTAATTGAATGTCGATTTGTGAGGGGTCGATTTTTGAATCCATTTTAAGAAGAAAACTTTATATGAACGTATGTCCTAAACGTCTTAACTTTTGAGATACATGGTGATCAAAAATAAATCATTAATATCTGTAAATACTACTTTAAAAATATATTAATGAAATTGTGCATACCTATACTATGTATCAAGAGGCATTTTTTAATGTACTACCTTTTTTAATTTCCACCAGTGGTGTTCATACTAAATTTCACCTGCCTATTTTGGCAGACATTGATGATACCGAAATCCAAGATGTTGACAAGTTTTTTTAAACATTTGCTATGTTGATTCCTTTATTTTATATGTCATCAAGAATCAAGGATTAAGTGTGGCGCATATTAAGATGGTAATGGGATGCAACGGGTTTTATTAATCAAATGATAGATACTATTTTTATTACCTGTGTCAGAATGTTTTTCGCGCGTGGGTATGTAATAATAATAAAATATCAATATTAGAATCACAACAATAAGACGAATTTTGGCCAGTTTGCTACTGTTACACCCTAGGCTATTGCGCAAGGGAATATGTACATACATACAATAAAAAATAAGATACATACAAACCTAAAATAAATAAACCGATTTGATATTCAACTGAGTGAACTAATGAAAAAGAGAAAAAAGAAAACATTTATTTGGCAAATCCACACTCTGTCGGTTTACAAAAAGGTGCAAATCATCAGATCTCTAAGATTAACGAGGCTCCTACAATCTCGAGTACCATCTGCTGAGGTAACGGGGGGGTAAAAAGGAAACGAGGGTGGGCAGGTCTTAGATGGTTGTCGGCGCTACTTTAAAAGAGGAAAGGATGACTGCGGGTGCGTACCGAGGTAAATTTTTATAATAACAGAGTCGGATTTCGATTAGCGATCTAGCCTGTTAATCGTTTCCTAATTTGGTACTCAAGTGATCATTTAGTATTGTTCTACCCTGGTTACTGTTCGTCGATATTGTGTTGTTGAATTGTTGTGCTGCACTCTTGTTGGTGTGATTGTTCTTGAGTGCCTTTTTTTATCATGGTTGATAATGGACAATAAAAGGTCAACAACAATAATGTGGAGCAGTTCAAGTCTATAATCACAAAATACATTATTGCAAGAAGAGGTCATACCATGGAAAATGTGCTGCAGCTGTAGTGAGCCACAATACCGAGCGGCCTGTCTATGTGGTCCAAATACATTTGCGTGCTAAGCTTAGTCCAACCTCGCTTATCACTAAGATGGTACAAAGACTCAAACGCAAGAATCTTGAAAAGAAACTCAGACCAAAAAAGCTGATATAAAAATAACTAACAATTCGGATAGCAATTCCAAAGAAAATGAATAGTTTTATGGAGAATTCAGTCAAAAACCTGACATTAACTACATTGATTTGGAGGTTGCTAAGCGAAAATTTTTAGGGAAACTTAAAAAAAGTGACGATGAGAATTTGCAGATCGAACAAGGTACCAAATCACAGGACTGTACTTTGTGGCGTCTTCAACGGAGGATAAGGTTGACAGCGTCTCGATGTGATGAAGTTTGTATAAGAAGGCAGACAACAAGCTGTAAAGTTCTAGTAAACTCCATCATATACCCAACAGAGTTTTCTAGTAAGGCAATAAAAAAAGGCAATACAAAAATCATTGGACACGGCAGTTCAATCTTGTGGTTTGTTTATTGATCGCACACATCTATTTCTGGCAGTATCACCTCCATCTACCTATTACAGTAGACAAGACATGTACTTAATCCAGGTATAAGCCTACCTATATATTTATTGCTTTGCAAAAACTACCTAACTGTTTCCTCTTGTCTTGACTGCATAAGATATTTTTATGACCCTCGTTCAATTGTTACCATCTACCACATGACAATTGTAAACATAATTTTGTTTATTGACATGAATAAACGAATTTGAATTTGATTTCTTGAATTTATTTTAGTAAAGATATAAAATTATTTGAATACATTTTTTCTTAGTCGGAACGCAACGTCACGACTCTTGGACTGGCAGGTTGAAACAGTAGACGAATTTCGCTGAAAAACTGATTTGCACTTCACAGCTTACGTTTAATTTTTACAATTTCCAAATGAAACTCTTGCAGCGTGCTAAAGACAAAGTCCACAGGGTGCCAGCGATTCACTTTTTCGATTTTATCCACTAGGATCTTTTTGAAATATCAAGAAGTTGAGCACAAATAGTAAGCATTTCAACCCACCATAATTCTTGCGCAAATACAAAATTTTGTAAAAAGCTCTGATAGCACCCTAGGCAATTATGTCCTGCTTATATCCAGAAAAACATCACAAACAGCAGAACACAAATTGAAGGTAACGGCGAAATGGGTACATTTCACGGGTCATGAAATTCAAATGAAAATGCTGGTATAAAATCTACCAAATTATCATTCTCAAGGACATATTTCCTTGACATATCAATAATTTTAAAGTTCCACGCTAAATTCCCCTATACTTGACTGGAGTGATATCCGAATTTATTCTTCCCTACTGTCGGTAGTTGCAGATCTGTTGGCTCTTGGTGTCAAACCTATAGAGCAAATACCGATTTTTTTGAAATCGTGAGCACATTATTCGTCGGATTTTCGTTACTTAAATTTCCTGTAATCACTGGGATCAAAAGCTTCTTAATAATAGAACGTGTTTCACTGATTTCAACCCCCCCTTTTAAGCAGTACAATCTTTTTATGTCAATGATTAGGAACCCTGAAACGTCAAAAATGGAGTTTCAGCAATTGTTACTTTTTCTTTTTTGCCTATAGCACCGTTGCCAGTGGAGTAGAACTACAAAGCTTTGGCACGTGTGGAAATTTCATAAAAATCCGAGCGGTAATTTCCAAGTTGATGATGAGTGATACAGTTTTTCGTGATGTAGATGCCATATGACTTAAAAAAACATAACATCTCATTTTAGAAATTTTTCGCGATTACAATACTTCCTCGCCAATGGCGTGGGAAGTAAAACGGCTTTAAAATCGAGGAGTATCAGCGATCGCGATTGTGAGTACCTATTTGCAGAACGAGTTATCTACGAGATATTATATGAAATAGGGCCACCAAATTATCTGAATACGTCCTTTTTTAGTCCCTACATTGCGCCTCAATGCTTGTGTTGGCAGCACGAAACAGTAGACAAAATTCGTCCAAAATACGATTTGTAGAGGTTTGCGCGCTTTGGAATTGACGCTTTATTTTTTGATATTTTTGGATGAAATTTTCACAGTGTGCTGAAAAAAACCCCACAGGGTGCTATAGAGCCACTTTTTCATTTTTTCACTAGGTTCTTTTTAAAAAAATCGCGAAGTTGAACAAAAAAAGTGCGCAATTCAACCCATCATAAAACTTGTGCAAAAACAAAATTTCAAAAAGTTCTCATATAGCACCCTGGGCAATTATCTTCTCAACATACTGCATTAACTTCATTGAAAAATATTGAAAAATGGAGTGTCAGTTTTGAAGCAGCTGAACCCTTGTAAATGGCTTGAAACTCACTGCGTCGGAGCCGCCATAATGACTCCTCTAGTTATCAATTTACGGAGATAAATAGTCTTTTGGTGAAATTCGTTTTTTCTGTCTCTTTCCGGAAGTACAAATACATTGAATTTCGAAATTTTCTAAGCGCCATTCTGTTAGCTACTTAAATACGCAGCTTCGCCACGATTTTAATGGACTTCCCATCTCTTACTGTTTCTGAGATCCCAGTTGTGAGGAATTTGAAACACCCGATATAGATTTACCCCTTTTATTTTTAATTTAGCTTACCAAAATATAATTTGATGTCGTATATTTTATTTCTGCATCTAGTAAATATAAAATTTTGGGTTGTTACTTAGTCGCGTAGGTAATACGCTCAACATATGATTATGGAAAGTTATGTCTGAAATGTGCATTGTTGGACGACACAAAGACCTGATAATAAGTATTCTAAACAGATACTCTCTAATGAATACAGCGCGAACGAACGAATGAAATGTCCCTGAATCTTAAATCTTAAGGAAGATGATTTCATTCACATTCTTATCCTGAATAAATGGTTGTTTATACCAGCACGCGGGACTTCACAATAAGTTACAAAACAATTAACTACCAGTATTGTCTTTCGGGTGTATTATACCACTGTCTTCTTAAATTGCCAATAAATATATCAATACAATACAGACCATTTGGTCATATAACAAGTTTTTTTCAAGAAGATTCAGATTTTATTTTATGTTTTATACTTCCTACAGGTGAAATCCAATTACAGGAAATGCTTAAAATTAATAAAAACATTTTGAGTAAAGAGAGATGCGATTTGTTTATTACATAATCTACCGAAATTGTGAAACTTTTACAAAGTATGATTACATCATTGACTGTTGTAATTGGAATAGTTGGACCAGAATTTTTTTAATAAAAACCAATATGCATGCGGTTTTTAGTGTAACAGAAACATCAAATCTATTTGTCGAAAAATGCAATTTAATTTACAAAAATAATCTATGTGGTATCTAAATAATGATATATGTATTTATATTTACGAATAACAGCTACAACATTGACCTACATGAAGATATCGATTTTATCACAATATGTTGAGTCGCAGCTGGATCCGTGAAAAATGGGGCACGGTCACTACTTCTTATCATTCCTCTGTAAACACTCTTGCAGACTGATTGATATAAGTTCGTTAATACTGGAAAATTAACTCAAATCATATTTCTCAGCGATTACCAGAAAAATATTTTGTAAAATAAACACTTTTTTCTTTTTATTTTTATCTATCGTACTATAAGCCGCCGGTATATTCAATATATTCGTATTCCATTAAGATACTGCATAATGACTTTTATAAAGCAATATCGATTTGATAGCCCCACAAAAAAAATGGCGTCAAGTAGATGGACTCCACACTTCCTACGCTTTCATTGGATGTTTCAAAAAAGGGCTGAGTCAAATCATTGCAAAAGGTGAAATCGAATCGTGATTAGGTAGGTTCACTTAGGTATGATGAATCTTCGACCGCTGCATATCAAACTATAGGTATAAAGAAAATCTATCATATTTCTGTTTCCATGGCGGATGTACGGAAAATATGTGTGACTTGTTATGTCTAACAGGTGCACAGTATCACTGCGATCAGCGGCTTCTTAATAATAGAAGGTCTTACACTGTCACTTAATATGCAAGCGATTTTACTTTTGTGTCGGTAGTAATGAGTCAATCTACTTGACTAAATATTCAGAGAACCATAAGGACATTAAATTGCAGTGCAGTGCAACATGAAAACATCGTCTATCTTTGTCGGATACATGCAAATTGGCAATACAGTTTGTTTAGACAATAAAATTCTGTTTGTCTCTGTCAAACATATCTGAAACTTCATTAAAAATATTCACAAATCGCTGTCGTTTGTCTTTACTACAGTATAAAATGATGACGTAGATCGTCATCTTTCGTGATTTCGACTATATTGCTAAAATATGTATATACTCTCCTGTCGCGAGGTATCAGTGATGATACCACCGCAGATTCACCAGTTGCAGTTTGTTACCCACTGCACAGTCGGCAGTGGCCTCCACGACTATGCAGCATGTACGCAACGCCAACCATTGACAAGTTATTTCGAATTATAAGCATATTTTACATCCGTCTGTTTTATCATTTAGTTTTCTTAATTATAGAACGTTTTCCACATGACATTTGCAATCCCCTTCCCCCTACAACCCTCAACCCACAACTTTCAACCCCTACAAAATAAATTCCAAAAATGATATGGAGCCTTTGAAATGTCATGTTATTGGCCCTAGCTCCGCCGCCACTGGACGAATTTCAGAAACTAAAAAGCTTTTTCATGCTTGGCGTAGTAGTAACCTTGTGTGAAAATTTCATTAAAATCCGAGCCGTACTTCTCAAGTTATAGGCGGTTCTAAGATTAGACGACAGACCGACAGACAGACAGACCGATGGAAATGAATGACATTGTTTTTTGTGATGTATGTACAAACATAATATGTCAATTTCGAAATTGTTCGCGATTACAAGTCTTCCTCGCCAGTTGGAGTAGGAAGTAAAAACAAAGGTCGAAATCCGTCAGATCTGCCATGATATTCAGATGTATTTTTCGACGCTGAATCTAAACCCAGGAAGTTCTTACATGTCTAGAATTCACCGAAAACTACCCCTAGGCGGAGTTGAAATTGAGTTTCGGATGCAAGATGGTATCAAGTATTTTTCGACGCTGGATCCGAATTTGTGGTCGAAAAGCTCTCTACATCCTTAGAGCTCACCTTCGGGCCCAAGAAGGATGAAATTTGAGTTTCAGATGCCAGATGCTTCAGCATTATATTTCCATGCATGTTTCAACGCTGAATCCGAATGTGTCGTCAAACAAAAATTTTCACTCCCTGCATTTGCCCCGGGACCAAAAACTACCACTAAAATGGGATGGAAATTTCCGGATGCCAGATGCTCAACCACGACATTCCTATGTATTGTTTAACGGTGAATCGGAATTTGAGACCAAACGAAATTTTTACAGTCCTGGACCAAAAACTGACTTCAAAATGGGATATCCCTTGCGTTCACCTCCGACGTCAAAGCTACCCGTAATGGCGGGTGGAAAATGAGTTTCGAGTGATGGATTCTAATGCGTTGTATTGTTGGACGCGTATTTCGGCAGCCTGATGCATTTTTTCCCGCCGAACCCTAGAGCCCATTGGTCCTGGCTAGGGTTTGGCCATACATAAGTGATAAAATATGATATGTACAAACTCATTCCGTTAGCGTGTATACATGTATGTAGCATGAACTATGTTCACAGCTCAACATATGTACGTATATATAGTCAAAATTACTAAAGATGACTATTACGTCATATCATAAATTGTACCGAAGTAATCAATGGACGTACGTCGATGATAAAATCACGATGTCAGGAACATAATGATAACAAATTTATATTATGATTTTGCGAAGTTAGGTTATTTCACTGATTATTTTTATCTTCATTTTATTTCATGGTTTTGAGTGATACCTTAATAATAATTTTAGTGGGGAGTTTTTGTTTTGAAATAAACAGTTATGAGTAGAATACCTTAAGACAGGAACACCAAAGACCAAAGTATTATTAGAAAACAACCTAACCTGCTTTAATACAGGGTGGCGCATCGAAAACGAAAAAGACGCATTTACTGGCAGCTCAGTTTTTTTTTGGAAAAACGCTCAGAGCCGTCGGTTTTGTTTTCGAGGGGGACACAAGTTTGGCAAAAAATGGAAAGGGGCGTCGAGTGATACCTTATTTTAAAGGTCTTTCATTTCCCTTTATAATGATTTAAAATACATGAGCTTCAGTTCAGTAGTTTTGAAGATTTATTGATTTAAAGCTTAAAGTAGACTTTAATATGTACATCAGATTAGTTTGTACTACTTTCAGAAAAAATTTGACTAAAAGAATTTACTCAACAAGTAAATGCTTTTCTTCACTACGCCCACGGCTTGTTTATCATTTTGTTGTTGAAAATAGCTATTAGAGTGTTTTTTTGTGACAGAAAAGTTATTTCTTGAAGAAAGATAAGGAAATATCTGGTACTTATTTTAAATAGGAATTTAGTACATAGTTTGCGATTGATTTGCCCAAACTTTGTTGCTAAAATAACTTGTAACGCGTTATTACATAAATTAACCATGGTATATTCCAGTGCAGAAAGTTGAAATTATCGAAATATTTTTCGGAAATAATAAGTGCACTAATAGAACAGCTGAAATATTTAATGAGCGACATGAGAACAGTAACGGGCATCGAAAATATGTTCTAGAACTTGTAGCTAAATTTCGGGAAACTGGTTCAGTCGCCAATAAAAAACGCAACATTGAAAATCCCATAAGGAACGAAGCAATAGAAGTGGGAGTTTTAGGGCAAGTTTATGTAGATCCAACGTTAAGTACCCGCAAATTGGAGACTGTGTATGGTGTTAGTCGACGACCTGTCCAACGGATTCTAAAGGCCCATAGTTTTCATCCGTATAAAATTCACCTGGTACAAGAACTTAATGAAGACTTGTGTCCCCCTCGACGGGTCTGAGCATTTTTCAAAAAAAAACCTGAGCTGCCAGTAAATGCCTCAGTTAAGTTTTCGTTGCGCCACCCTGTATAACCTAACTATTCATCTTTCAAATATGATCGATCATGCAACATGTATATATCATCTTTGTCAGATATATGCAAATTAGCAATACAGTTTGTTTAGACAATAAAATTCTGTTTGTTTCTGTCTAACTTATCTGAAACTTCATTACAAATATTCCTACAAATCGCTGTCGTTAGTCTTTGCTACAGACTAAAATGATGACGTAATTGTCATCTTTCGTGATTTCGACTATACGTATGTATGTAGGGCAGACTTTTTACGGAGATATACATACGGTGTGTATTGTTTGTCGAATTTATCTAGTATGGACAAACTCTGGACGAGACCTCCGCAGGAGTATTACGTATCTTTAAAAGTGACATTGTCGTTTTTTTACATTATATATGTTTTTTGTGACATTAAGTAGGTTTTTCTACATTATGTCAACTTGCTGTAGCTGCTGTTTACTTGATGTGCCCTCGTTCTGTAGCTTTATGTGTTGCCTAAACGTCATGACGCTTCAGCTATCAATGTTTTGCTCTAATGTGATGTAATATCTGCTTCAGAGAGAGGCATTATTGGAGGTCTAAGCGGTTAGTTGTATACTATAGATGGAAGGAAACGGGCGAAACGACAGCGAATAAGTGCCTAGTGAGGATTTGTGTGCTAATAATCTGTGCTGATGATAATTCCATTGGTTTCTTGTCTCAAAGACACTTACTTGAGATGTATGCAAAGTTAAAAATTAGTTGCCGATCCGCTTTTTCTTATTCAACCTGAATATTACATATATGCAAATTTGCTGAATTACAAAAAAGAGAGCGATAAGAAAAGAAAATCCCTGGTTGATGAAGTACATTAAAACAGGTGAGAAAATACGGTACATACCTGTACATGAATATTTATGAAGTGTAAAAAAGTTATTTTATTCTGCATTGATTTTTATTTCCAGTCATTTAAATTTTATAGAAATTTATTTTACGATGTCAGGTAGAAAATACAAATCAGCGCCTAGACACAACGCGGTGCGGTGCTGATTTCCGGTAATCGTCATATGTAATTTTGAACTCCTCTCTTCAGAAATGATAACACAAATAACCCGTCTGGCATAGCTAACAGATATATTTCATGGGCAGCATATTCAGTAATAATTTTCTCACATAGCAAATATCTCTGGTTTTATTCACAAGCAGACGAATATACATAATAATCCAGATGACCAACAAAGCATGATGGGGAACTTGCAGCTGGCAGTATGGTCATTAAGCGTGTCGCGTCGTTGAGTCATTCCTCCATAGATGGACGCTTTTGATGATGCTCACACCGCTCATAGCGAGCAAACACGGAATGTACTATTTGCACACTAGGAACTATTTAGACAGCAACTTGACATTTCGTCAATTTTTTTTGCGTTTTATAGGTTTTTTTAAGGTAATAACCTTGCCGGTCATTTTCCATCGAAAGTTGCCTGTCTGGTGCTCCGCTCTCTTTATCTCCTAAAAGAGAGCATGGTTTAACATTGAGCAAGTTGAGCCAAGGTCACCCCGAACAATACTGGATAGGCTGAAAGTTTTGGAAAACGTAGACAGGGTATTGTCCTCTGCAGCTAAATCTCGGCGTGGGTAGCTAATTTCAGGGGTGCAAACATGTCGTTGATCCCAAATTCAGGTTCAGCGTCGAAAAATACATGGGAATACCATGCTTCAGCTTCTGGCATCCGAAACTTAATTTTCACCCCACCTAGGGGTAATTTTGGGCAGGAATATCACGCCTACTGACGAGGAAGTGCTGAAAGCGAGAAAAAGTACATCACGAAAAACCATGTCACTTATTTATGCCGGTCTCTCTGTCTGTAGGTCCGTCGGCCTATCCGCTAATCCTTGGACCGCCTATAACTGGAAAGTAAATGTCGGATTTGGATGAAGTTTTCAAACAAGATTACAACTATGCCAAGGAGACAGTGGTTTTTGAGAATCGATCCAGTGGCGGCAAAGCTAGGGGAAAACACGAAAAAAATTACTCAAGCCTCATTTTGTGACATTTCAGAGGCTGATCATTTTCAGAAAAAATATTGTAGGGGTAGAACATCGGTGGTTGGAGTTGTAGAGGGTGGGGAAGGTATATCTAATTTTGTTGGCGACAGTATACGTAGTCATGCCATAAGTTCTGTCCCTCGTTTTCAAACAAGTGTAGACCTGTTAATACTTGTCCGATTGTTTACATTGTGGTGTCAGTTGATTAAGCGCTTTTCGGGTAATTACATATACCTCAGTTTGTATTGATCTCTCGAAGCATAACGATGGAGTGGGGCAAGGCAGAGAACCGTATTGCAGTGATAGCTTTACATAAGTGTAATCACAGTGCTAGTCAGATTTTTGAACTCTTACGCGGCCTTCAAATATCGCGTAATTTTGTGTCTAGGACCATTCAGCGGTACAATGAGACGTCCTCTGTTGATGACAGGCCAAGAAGCGGAAGACCTCGTCAAGTAAGGACTCCAGCAGCCATCAAAGCCGTAAAAGCCAGGATTCAAAGGAATCCACTCCGGAAGCAGAAGATCCTATCCAGGGAAATGAAGATTCCTGTCCGGACGATGTCGCGCATCATTAAACAAGACCTAGGGCTAGGGGCTTACCGGAGACGTACGGGCCAGCGACTTACGGCCACCTTGCAACACATCAGGGCGACAAGATCCAAGAAGCTCTTGGAGAGGTACGCAGCTGGGGGATTCCGAAAGATTTTGTTCACGGATGAGAAAATCTTCACCATAGAAGAAAAATTCAACCGACAAAATGACAAAGTGTATGCAAGGAGTTCACAGGAAGCTTCGGAGATCATTCCGAGAGTTGAGAGAGGCCACCACCCTGCGTCAGTCATGGTTTGGTGGGGGATGTCCTACGAAGGGGTCACTCAGCTCCATTTCTGTAAACAGGGCGTGAAAACAAAAGCGGCAAACTATCAGAGCGACATACTGGATCCTATCGTCAAGCCTTTAAGTGGTACATTGTTTGCCAACCAACACTGGGTCTACCAGCAGGATTCCGCCCCCGCTCACAAGGCTAAGAGTACGCAGCGCTGGCTGGAAAGCAATGTGCCAGAGTTCATTGCTGCGGAAGATTGGCCCTCAGGGAGTCCGGACCTCAATCCTTTAGACTACAAGTTGTGGGACCTGCTAGAGCAGTTGGCCTGCTCCAAAGCCCACCGTAATATCGAGTCCCTGAAAGCGGATTTGATCCGATCAGCGGCAGCTATTCCTTTGGAAGCTGTGCGTGCAGTGATAGATGAGTGGCCCGCGAGATTGAAGCAGTGTGTGAAGGCCAAGGGGGGACATTTTGAATAAAACTGTTTGATTATGAATTCTAAAAATGTTGTCGAATAAATAATATCTTTCATATAAATATATCTTATCTTGTTTCATTTTTATCATGAGATTATCATGGGACAGAACTTATGGCACGACTACGTATTTATAAGCTTCCAACCCCAGTAATTTTACGCACCTATTAGTACATATTATACATCAAAGATTTTCCTGTACATCTGCCCTTATAACTTATATTTCTAGACGAGTAGTAGTAGACTTTCAGACGTCGAACCCTGCCTTGCGCCTGACAGTCACCGGCAGGGATGTTATAGAATCTTGGCAGGCGCTTATGACGTGTTTGACTAGTGTGGTCCAGCAGCATTGCCAGATGGTCAATACTTAGGGCAGAGAAGAAACTAGCGTTAGTGTTATCAAATGGATGGAGCTTGTACTAATTAGTTGTGTATGGGCCTGTTTGGCTGACTTGATCTATTTAAATTTTTGATTATACATGTTTGTAGAAAGCTCAAATGAACTAACTTGGACCGAACATAATCCTTTATGAGCAGATGACAGCGTTGCGAGGGTAGTGCAGAGTTAACCTACTTCACGCCATTTTTGTGTGGGGCTGTGTTACAAATATAAAAAATCGTAAAATGGTGATCTGTTTTAACCCTTTTGTATAACCCGGTTTTATTAAATAGTGTTCAAAATGGATAAGAATTGTACAAGACAGCTCTGCATACTTTAGTGTGGAGTATCCTGTCGGAAATGAAAACAGCAGCGCGAGAATTGCCCCTGGGATGGCTTACAACGTCAGGATCACCTTCAGACCTGCTACCATCCAAGATTATTTTTACAAAATAACATTTGTTGCGGAAGAAGAACAGTTCGAGGTGCCAGTATATGGTAATTTTTATTTGAATTATATTTTCAATCTGGGAAAATAAAATTATATTGAATTGATCCTTATAGCTATTGGATACAGGCCAATTCTGAACCTACCAGACGTAGTTGCTTTAAAGCCCACTGCAATAGGGATAAGAATGTACAAAGCGCTGGCGTTACATAATTTCGGACAAGCCACTGCTTTCTTTGTTACCCAATGCAAACCTCCATTTTCTGTGGAGCCTGAAAGAGGTGTCCTAAAGCCCCATGCTACAATGGAAATCAAAGTTATATGTACCCCAAACTGTTTGCGAGGATATTTGGAAGATGATATTTTCTTTGTTTGTGATGATATCCGCCTGAAGGTAAGTTATACAGGGTGTTCCTTAATGATATACGAATATTTAAGGGTGTGAATCTACATAAAAAAATTGATGTTAGATTGCTTTATAAACTATGGTACAAAAATGTTTCCTTACAAAAACTCGGGGTGTTGAAGTTTTAGGAAAGAAATGGAAATTAATTAATATATTCAGATATTTCACTGATACTCAGTACGTAGCGAAAGTTGATAAAGCTGCATATTTTTCAATGCAAAAATAATTTTTAGCTTTAACATTGGCGTGCATACGGGTATTGACTTCGATACTTGGTGCGCCAAAGGTTTTTTGCCAAATAAAAACTATTTTTCAATTCCCCGTTCAATTTTAAAAAAAAGATCTCTCTAGAATTATTTTCCTCAGATGCGCCATTTTTAAGTAAAAAAATAAAAACCGTTGTATTGTCTAAAATTATTATTAATTTAATTGGGAAAATTAAACATATTAGGGGTAATGGACAACAACAACTGACAACATAAACATAACATTAAAACCAACGAAATGATTACAGAAATTGTTAAAAATGGCCTCCTTCACTTAGTATGCATGCTTCCGCCCTCCTCATGGAATTGCACACTCGTTGAAATATCCCTGGAGAGTTTTTTATTCTATCGCAAGCTGCAACTATTCTTTCTCTTAATTCCTCTACAGTGTTAATAGGACTTGTGTACATTAGTGTCTTAAGATAGAACCACAAAAAGAAATCTAAACTCTTAAGGTCTGGGGTCCTTGGTGGCCATTCTTGGGGCCCACCGCGGCCAATCCAACGATCTATATAAACAGTTTGTAAATAATTACGAACCGCTACACTGAAATGCGCTGGAGCATCATCATGCATGTACCACATGTTGCTTCTTATTACTAACGGAACATCATCAAGCAGCAAAGGCAACTGTTGTTGAAGAAAATTGAGGTAAGTCTGTCCGTCAAGTCGTCCCGGCAAGAAGAATGGGCCAATAAAGTGGCTGCCAATAATTCCTGCCCGTACGTTAACCGAAAATTGGTATTAGAAACGGGTTTCGGTTACGGCATAGGGATTTTCTTCTGTCCACAAATGATTATTGTGGAAATTCTGAATGGCATTTCGAGAAAAATTAGCTTCGTCCGTGAACAGAATCATTGATTCAAATTGCGGATTTTGTGTAATTTTTTGGAGATACCACTGACAACAGGTCACACGCCTTGGAAAATCAATGGGAAGTAATGCTTGTACTCTTAAAATATGGAAAGGATATAACAAAAAATCCACTAAAATTCTCCAAACAATTTGATGGCAAGTATTTAAGTGTCTAGCGATCTTCCTCGTACTCGTTTCAAGATGTTCTTCGACTTCGTGCAGCACTGCTTCCTCAATTTCAGGTGTTCTCACACTTAGAGGTCTACCTTCAGATGTTCCTTTTCAGACAGAACCAGGTTCAACAAGACGACGATGAACATTACAAAAGGTTCGACTATCTGGCAAAGCACGATCGGGATATCTTTGGTGATAAATCCGTCTGGCTTGCTCACCATTATCGTCGGCAAGGCCATATACGTAATGCATTTCCGCCATCTCTGCATTTGAATAATTCACCATTATTACCAAGATTGTAAAAGCTAAATAATGAAAAAGATGTCACAGCGAACAGATTTGAACAACAGAGACTTGTCAGATGTCAAAAGCCAGTTACATATTCCAGAGCAACTAGATATTTATTGCTAAATTGCATTCTTCAATTATTACATTAATTTTCTTGGACAATAGAACTGTTTTTATTTTTTTTACTCAAAAATGGCGCATCGAAGGAAAACAATTGAAGAGAGATCATTTGTTTTAAATTGAACGGGGAATTCAAAAATAATTTATATTTTACCAAAAACAATTGGCGTACCATTTATTTCTAAAAAATAACGAAGTCAATACTCGTTCGCACGCCACTGTTAAAGCTAAAAATTATTTATTAATTAACTTTCACTATTTATAAAATATCAGTGAAATATCTGAAGCGGTTCTGAAAATATTAATTAATTTCCATTTTTCTCCTAAAACTTCAACACCGCAAGTTTTTGTAAGGAAACATTTTTGGACCATAGTTTATAAAGCAAGCTAACATTAATTGTTCATGTAGATTCACACCCTTAAATATTCGCATATCGTTAAGGAACACCCTGCAGATGGATAATTATGATTTATTGTCTGAGGAATACAATCATTCTTAATGGTAACGCTAATTTAAAACTAAATTATAACATAGTTACATATGTGGATCTTAAGAAGGTGAATTGTAGAACTCACACATGGTATAATATTGTTTGCACAATAAGAAGTTTTTAAGTTCACGGCGGAATATCTTTAAAATCTAATTCTTTTGATAGCATCAGAAAGACATGTACATTTTCAGACGTATGAATCATTGAATCTTCCACAAGTGTTGATTTAGGTAGGTAGCTTGTAACTTCTATTTATTGCTTCAAATTTAGATTTATTTAACAAAATAATTGTTGATGTTTCTAAAATGAACAATGATTCGATTGTCATTATTTTAAGATTCACAACTAAAGGCCTTCATGTAGTTCTAGGATCGCTTTTAGTTATGTATCTAGTTGTTCGTTTTTCTAGAACAAGTACTTGTTTAAACAATTTTGGGAACAGACACATCACAGTAGAATCTTGTAACTCAATCAACTTTCAAAAAAGGCGAATTAACCGCTTAAGGCTGTGCTTTTCTCTACGTTGTAACTAATTGTTCACAAAGGAAAGTTGAGCATGCAACTGGTCTACATGATTAGTATAATCTAATTTATGATGAATGATCAGCAGCCTAGATAAATGACTGCATGATCGACTGTACAACCTTGCATCTTATGGACGGTTGAAGCTCAGCTCAGTTCCATAGCTATATTTCGCTGGGAACTGTGTGGATATCGGTTTAATCATGTGCACATCATGTGAACGCGTAATTTGCATGTATTAGAGTCATTAGTACCTACGCATGTATAAGGAATGAACAAGGTGAGAATTCACTACCTTGAAAAAGTATCTACCTGCGTTGCGCTGTGCCGAGTGCCCGAACAAACAAAGAGTAAGTCTGAAACTGCACGCATGCGCAGTTACCACGCCAGCTCTATCTTTCTTACCCCCTACAGACGATCTATAAAAGAGTGTATCAATCCTGGCAGTCCTAATAAGGATAATGGAAAACTGTAATCGAATGATTGCATTCTCATCGGTCCTTGATACGTGTGCGCAGTTTCAAATTAATCAGACATACATACATACATACATACATACATGCATATACTAAGTGACATATAAATTCGAACACCCAGTTTAAATGGTTTTATTTTAATAAAATTTTGTATAAGTACTTAATGAAGCATAATAAGTAAATGATAAAAATTTCAAAATGATTGCACTGCTTTAAAGCCCTTTGACCTTTAATAATGTGTGGATGCAACCTGATGTGCTACGCATTCTCCAACGCGCCTAGGCATGCTTCTGATCAGGTGGTCAATGTCCTCCTGTGGTATCTCATTCCAGGCAACCACCAACTCCTCTCGAAGTGCTTCTAGAGTCTGAGGAGGACGTTGCAAATTGAGCAATCTCCTACCCATCATATCCCACACGTGCTCAATTGGGGATAAGTCGGGAGATCTTGGTGGCCATGGTAACAATGTGACATCATTATGTTGAAAGAAGTCTATTGTGACTCTTGCAACATGTGGTCGGGCATTATCTTGTTGGAAAGTTGGATCTGCCAGGGTGTCAAGATAGGGTAAAAGATGGGGTTCTAGAACTTCGTGGATATAACGCTGCGCGTTCATGTTACCTCTGATGAAGATTAAAGGTGACCTGGAACCATAAGCTATAGCACCCCAAACCATAACTCCAACAGTGTGATGAACATGTCTTTCAACAAAAAACTGTGGATTCCTCCTTTCACCACGTCGCCTCCTAACCCTGGCACGACCATCGTGCATGCCTAAACAAAATCGAGCCTCGTCACTAAAGACAATACTGTTCCATTCCTGATCCCAGAGTGACCGTTGTCTGCACCACTCAAGGCGATTACGTCGGTGTTCTCGAGTTAAAGGGAGGACCCAGTGTGGCCGGTATGAAAACAAGCCAAAACTTCTCATTCGTCGGTAAACACTTCGCATGCCAATACGTCTTCCGTGTTCTGCAAACCATTCATTTGCAATGGACCTGGTAGTGGAGAAACGGTCCCTTAAGGCCAATAATCTTAGGCGGCGATCTTCACGGTCTGTTGTTCTACGGCGGCGTCCAGTGCCCCTTGCTCTTTGCGTACGGCCTTCTCGAAGCCATTCCTGACAACACCTAACCACAGTGTCTACACTTCTTTGCACTCTAACTGCAATTGCCCGAAAAGAAAGTCCAGCGTCCCGAAGTCCCACTATACTGCCCCTATCAAACTCACTAAGTTGACGAAATCGTACAGGTCTCCGTACTCTAGGCATCGTAACCGATCGTAAAGGATGTCAAGAACCAAAATCCGCCAACGTTGATTCTTTACTGCGGCTGAAATATTCATTTTTAGAGCGTTAGTGAATTAAAAAAAAGCAGTATAAAAACCGGAATGTCCAACTGATAAGGCTGAAAATTTTTTCACTTGTTATTTACAGTAAGATAAATACATTCATCAACTTTTATTAAAATAAAACCATTTAAACTGGGAGTTCGGATTTATATGTCACTTAGTATACATACGCACATACAGGCCAAGCTAATAAAAGCGTGTTAAAAATAGGACCGGACCTAATACCGATCCTTGCGGTACCCCTGCCTTTATATTTAATTCATTTGAAGCATAACGTCTTGATAATTTTACAATTTACAATCGATTATTTAGATATACAACTGTATTTTGTTATTTTTGTATCACTATTTATATCATAATATACACAGTCAAAAGCTTTGGAAAAGTCACAAGAAGTGTCTATTGAAATTATTTACCGTTTAAATTTGACTATAATTGTTAGAATAATGAGAAAATAGCATCTGTGGTATTTTTTGTTTTTGAAATTCAAATTTTGTTGGTTTACAGAAAGAATCTTAATCTAATTTGAACTATTTTTGTGCTATAACAGTAATTAATGTTATAACTTTTTTATAGATCTTAACACTAATTGGAGTTCATAAATGTCGGTAGAATAAAGTAAAAATTTCTGATCTATATTTATATGGTTTAGAATTGTTAATGGATCATCAGTATTTCGTATAGTATTTTATATAATCCTATATTCGCGCGTCTAAAATATTATCCCACATAAAACGAGATACCGTAGCGTCATCTATGAGAATTTGTCACAGCAGATTATGTATTTACTATATGGATGGTGTAGTGAACAAATAATGTTGTAGGGGATTTTCTTTTACAAATCACTGATCCACAAGAAAATAATAATAAGAAGTGAAGCATCGAATACACAAGTGTGGTAAGTGATAAATACTTTAAATGAAATGCATATAAATTTTATAATACTTCTGGCGCCACCTGCCAGTAGGTGCAAGTAATTGTGGAATGCAGATTTCCGAGAGCCAATATTATAAATTTACTCAGTACATTTGTACTTTAGCTTTGTTCTTATTACATTTGTTCATTTCTACACCTTTGATATATACTTTGAAAAGATGACACATAGATGGCGCTGCCTATACGCTCGTATATGCTCATAGAGTTGAGAGCTAGCTAAGAGGCCTAAGCCACGCACACTAAACAATATTTTCTATTCTAAAATATAAAAAATTGTAGGTAAAGGTGAGTTGTGAAGTGGTCGAAGCAAACATCTTCATGCACGACAGTAAGATTTCATTTGGGGAAGTCTTCATGAATTTACAAAAACAGGAAATAGTGAAGATAACTAATAAAAGTCCATATACTGTTAATTTTTATTGGAGCTTGTACAAGTCTAATGCCATTGATGCGTTAGAGAAGAACAGGTCAGTAGCTCAGTATTAAGTGCAGGTAGTGATTTTTAACATTTCATGTTTTAAGGGTGTCTTTTATTTTTTCCTTTTATTCCTCGAAAATCCATGTCATTCATTTCCGTCGATCTGCCTGGCGGTTTGTCGGTCTGTTTGTCTGCCTCTCCGCAAATCATTGGTTCGTTTATAACATGAAAGGTACTGCTTGGGTTTCGATGACATTTTCTCACAAGATTACTATTACGCCAAGGATGAAAAATCTTTGTAGTTTTTGAAGATCGGTCCAGTAACAGCGGACAAAAATGCCAAAACAAATAAAAAAAATGAAAACCGCTCGAACTTCGTTTTTGAAAAATCTTTTAGGGGCAAAAAGTTGGGGGGTGTAGGGGAGGGATGAGATATCTCATTTTTCATGTTGTTTATACGCTTCGAACCCCGGGAATTCTACGCACCCATTAACCATATTTCATACATCATGTGTTTCTCGTACATTTATCTTGATAGAGAGATCTTTTCGATATGCGTCTCCTTCTGCTATCTGCGGCTGGGCTTCGGTGGGGGCTGCCACGTCCGATGTTGTGGGAAGGAGCAATGTTGCCAGATGGACGATAACAACCGGTAGCGTAGGAAAAGCATGCCTGGATTGGTTGTATGGGCCTGTTTGACAGACTTGATGTGTTTAATTTCTCTATTGTACCTGTTCGTAACTATTTTTTTTTCTCAGAGTGTTTAACTTGTGCTGAACTTAATTATTCTTTATGCAGTGATGACGGCGCTGACTGGGAACTACAGAGTCAATCTAATCGACGCAATTTTTTATACTGTTTCTGACACGGCAATCTTGTTTTTGCTATTCATAGTTTCTTTAATCATTTCAGGTTATCAGGAGCAATGGAAGGTATGACAAACCTGATGAGAACTAGGCACACTAAGTTGGAATTTATGAACATAATTGATGCAGAAGGGCATAACACAGTTATTGAAGATCAATGTAAAAAAGCAAAACAAGAACTTGATGAAAAATGGCGATTTCTTTACAAAAACGAAGTTTTCACTATTATTCCCAATGTAAGGATATTATAGACAGAGAAACAATTATCGTTTTTAATTGAGTAGATATCATTTGTACTGTACATTAAAACCAAAGTTAAAGCAAATTAGTACACAATTATAATGAGACTTTAAGTTCGATATTTCTCAACCTTTGCTTTTGCACTCCTATCTAGCACTACAAATTATCAGATTTATAGTTTCGAATCCCATCCTTCCCATTATCAAAATTTGGAATACAATCTTATTATTAATATTATAATAATAATTTCTCAAACATTATTTGTAATTTGTAGGAGGGTGTCCTGCATCCAAATCAAACGCTCGAATTTATGGTTGTGTTCAATCCCAAAATAAACGACTATTACAGCAGCTGGGCGTATTTGGACATTGGTGGTAAGCCGGAAAGGCTTCCTCTAGCATTGTCTGGTGTCGGCAAAGGCCCCGTAGTAGTGTTCAACGCTAATACGTTGAATATTAGCAATGTTTATATGAATGCAAGGCATGAGTACCAGATCGTAGTTAAAAATGACAGTAAGTGTTACCCCTTCTTAGAAAAAAGATAGCTACGAATATGTATAACAAAAAAATTATATAGATCCAGTCAGTCTATCAGGCCTATACAATAGGCTAGTTGGCACTTTTTCAAGTAGGTCTTAAATAATTAATGTTCATTCTATTAAACAAAAAAAACTGAATTGTTGGGACCTAAAAAACCGCAAAACCTTTAAAAATATATTTTTCTTAGACCGGCGAAAACGTTGCCCGTCATGTTTGACCCATATATTAATGTGCCATGACGTCATACGATTTGAACAGCAACTGGCAGCAGCATTACCTCTCAATTTACTAGTTTAAATGAAAAATATAGAATTTACTGTTATTGTATCGTCAGGAAACACGTCTATAAAGATCCCAGGAAAGCTGTGGATTAGAGTAACCAGAGAAATAAATATACGTACCATCTAGCTAAGACTTGCTCAAAGGGATCCTGAACCTTTATCCAATGTAACTCAAACTTATTTTTGCGAATATCACTTTCATATAGAAAAAATATTCGGAGGTTATGACGCATGAACTTCGTTTTGATTGTCTTCTGAAAAGGCAGATTATTCAGGTGTGATACTTATCTTTCTTATCTCTATCAATATGTCAGATGCACTGTACTTACACAGAAGTCTTGATTTTCCTCGGTTCAGCAGGACAGAACACTGAGAAGGCAAAAAAATTACCAACCATAAATGTGTAAATTTTTGTTAAATTTGTGCCTTTTGGTTTTACAATTTCAACATCCATGATTGATTTTTTCAACAAAACGAGAAAACTAGCTAACGTTTTACGTTGATTAGGAGTTTTTTTAGAAATACTCAAAGAAAACAACGTTACTCCGTGAGTGACATACGGATGACGTTGCATTGTTGACACACTTTTGGGCCTAATAAAAAAATCGAATAAGTCAATAATAATAAACTAAATCGTAACCGTGTGAACAGTCCAAGAGAAATAGGAAGCGTACCACACTGAGATCTTTTTGCCCCGTGAGGACGTAGCTTTATCTGGTATTTAATATTATTCTAGGTCATATTCCTGCAACTGTGGTCTTCAGAGGAGGTAAAACAGAATTTGGTGGTGATATCGAATGCGTACCAACCACTAGATATTTATCTCATTTTGACAAATGTAAATCCTTTGTTATCAAATTTTCCTCGTCCGTACAAGGACAATTTGTAGAAAAAGTACAGTTTACCATAGAGGAGTCTACAGAAATCATACACTTTCTATTAATGTAAGTATGGTGAGGTATCTTGAGGTATGGACGTTTGTGACCAAATTGAAATTTTCAAAGTGTAATTTTCTAAATGTTTTTTTTCAGTGGTAACGTTGTATGTCCACTCCTGAAACTTTCTACGAATGTAGTAGACTTTGGAGACATTCCATTTGGTAAGTTGTCCTTTACGTGCAACGTGAACCCAGCGAAAAAAACTTTAAATCAAAAATATGAAAAACTGTTCCATGGACAATTATTAATGAGGTATCAGCTTTTCAGTTTATCTATCTTTTTAATGGAACGACATACCGAGTGTTTCAAAATCGACTCTCGCCATTGGGATATCGGAAACGGTAAGATATATGAAGATACGAAGTTGGTTAAATGCGGGCAATGTTGCGTATTTAGATAACCAACAAAATGCCACTTAGAAAGGTTCGAAATTCAAAGACCGGAGAAAGATTAGAATAAGCCGCACTTTAACAAAATTAAATTGCACATTAACATTGCCACTTCTTCTCCTTTACATGAAGGCATAATTATAGTTTCAATATGACGTTCTGTCTCTTGTCCTCCAGCATCAATTTTGTTTTTTCTTTAGACGCGAAAAATGTATATGTCATACATTGGCATTGCCAAGCCTTAGTTATTTCAGAAACAGAACCGAACTTCCTAAGTAGTACTTGAAATTATCTGATAGTCATTTGTTTAGAATACCGGACCAGGCCTTAAATTGAACATAGTAACAGAATTTGGAAGACTGAGAAGAAGAGAAATAAGCCGAGCAATGAACAAGGTACAGATAAGAGTCAGGCTTTGCCTACAACGGACAATGTTTTGAACATATACTATGATTTCCATCTGCTTACTTATTATTATTGTTATTGTAACGCTTCCTTTCCGCAAAAAGTCCAGAAAAGATGGAATGCAATGAAGATTCCAACTTTTCTGCACAATCACAGAAAGGGGGTTACCATTAGCTTCCGGTAGCTCAGTCGGTGGCATGAAGACATCTACAGGCGTGTAGCTGTGTGTCGACCATGGCATGGCTAGAGGATAGAAGAACAAACAGAACACAAAAATTTAACAGATTTTATTTAACAAAAAAAAAAAAAATTTCATTACATTACAATTTTACAGTTTTAAGGAACAAAATAAGTTTTACATCTTTGGCGCTGCTATAAAACTATCAACTTATCTTTCGCTGGTCCATTTTGACTCGACTGAAGCCAGGATGGCCAGGTGCTTGAAGTGGAGGTCCCAGTTATGAGGGGTGACCTCACATATAGTGGCTTCAAAACCAGTTGTAGGCGAAGTTGAACTTAAAGGCGATGGCGCTGCCAAGGCACATGCATGGGTGAAGTGATAGGCCAAGCAACGCAAAGTCAAAGACTAAGGCAAAAGCAAAGTCAAAGACACATGCAAAGGGAAAGGGAAAGAGAAAGGGAAAGGGGGTGGCCCCAATCATTTTGTCCTATACGGACACACATTCTACAAAATTCTAGCACATGGTGCTATATGACCTTGTGCTGCAGAGAAGAAAATTTTTAGCTCTTGTTCGATCGGCGGCTCAAGTGAAAAGGAAGCGCGAGGAAGATCGCAGATCAGGAACTCCGCATCAAGCGGTCCAAGCGGAAAATTTTCCAAGTAAAAAAGCTAGAGATGGGATTAATGAAATGATAATCGAGAAGTGATTTAATAAATACGATCGGACGGTGAAACCGTTACATTATTTCCATCAATAAATTTCATTTCGTGTTCAGGTTTCACCATACCTATTTGGCACTTTACAATTTTCAACAACAGACTCATGGCCAACTAAGGAAATATATCACTGAAAATTCCATCTTGTAGAGGAGAAAATATGACAATGACAAAATGGAATTTTCTTTGAAATGCCGTCTCAGGCAAAGTCGATTATTCTGCGATAGATCTTGTATACGAAACAAATGACTGTCTGATAATTTCAAGGCGCGCCTGAGATTTTCAAATAACTAATATTTGGAAATGTCAGTATACTCGTATGGCATATTATACATTTTTAGAATTAGAATTAAAAACCATCATATTATAGAGAGAATAAGTAGCAACGACAACATGCAATTTATTTTAAAATCCCATCTCAAATAGTCGGGAAAAAATAAAACTGATTTTGAGATAAATCTGGAATGCGAAACAAATGACTATCTCATAATTTCAAGGGCTATCTAGGAAATTCTGCTTTTTTTGGAACAAATAAGGTTTGGCAATGTCAATGTATGACATATTTTACATTTTTGGAATCAGACTTAAAAACTATATTCATCTGCGCAAAAATCCAATATGGCGTCTAGAAGAAAAAATAAGCTTGATGCTGGAGGGCAAAAGACAAAACGTCAGGTTGAAATTCTAATTATGCCATCTTGTAAAGGAGAAAAAGTAGCAATGCTAATGTAGAATAAATTTTGAAATCTCACTACGAATAAAGTCAGGAAAATTCGTTTTTCCGTCTCTCTCCGGAAGTATTTTGAATGAAATTTCTAAGCGGCATTTTGTTAGTTACCTAAATTCTCACCTTTGCACCCATTAAGCGATTTTATATCTCTTACCGTGTCCGAGAAAGCAATGATGAAGGTTGAATTTGAAACACCCGGTATATCAAATTTTTTATTTGGATATATTTTTGGTGAAAGTTACGTATGAAAAATAATATCTTATACGTTCAAATCTGGAAGCCGTGTAAACATGAGCCTTTTTTATTATGTTTTCTGTCATATTTTGTAGGTTTCGAGTTTCAGCGCCCAGCTGCCATGTTGAAATGTTTAGCTTTACATTAAAATATAGCATTTTGGGCATCAATTCTAATTCTCCGAATTTCAGCTTGCTAACTTTTAAAAAATGATTAGTAGGGCGCTTTTTCAAAAGCAGTGTATACTGACTTTTAACGGACTAACTTTTTAGGAGAATGTGCCTTCCAAGAGTTTCAGTTGGTTAATGAAGCTCAGGTTCCAATAAATTACTCGATTTCGGTTGAAGATATGTCAAACACAAATGTAGAATGGTCTTTAGGAGAACATGTTGTCCAGCCTTACTCTAATATCCCCATATTGGTAAATTACCCATTTTTTATTTGGAAGCATCATTTTTAATAAACTGTAAGTTGGACTTTTTGTATTAACAACTATGCTCGGATATACACCTATTATTTGGTTAAACAGTATGGCAAAAGTGAAAAAAATAGAGGCAAGTAGGTTGGCGCTGTGCTTCATTACTTTCATACCTAAAGCCAGAATCAAAATAAATCGATCAAAGCAATTATTGTATGCGATATATAAAGTCAACCTACTTCACACAAAGTTAATTCAAAAGACTGCGACGTTGAATTTACGTACTTACTCGCTCTGTTTTTGTACAAGGCGCGCGGCACCTGGTTTGGTTTGACGCAGGTCGTATCAGGGTCGCTTAAAAGATTGATTTATGGAACCTTAGATCTCGATCATCTTAAAACTTCGGTATATGTGTACTATGTACCAAAAATGATTTGGATACTGACGCAGGTCGTAACTTTTCAACCAATTCTTTGTTGAAGGCATCAGGATAGCATAATATCGTCAGTGACATTAGAAGTGTTACACGAGTGATGGTTTGGGGGGCTACTGCCTATGGTAGCCGATCACCTCTTCCCTTTGTTCAAGGCAATATGACTGCTGCGCAATATCTTGATGTCCTACAAACCACTTTACTGCCGTATCTCGAGCGCCGTCCACAAGCTCTTTTTCAGAAAGGCAATGCCCCATATTGCTCGTGGCACTACGGAGTACGGACTTTCTTCAAGAAGCAGGCGTTTACCGGACTTAAATCCCATCGAATATGTGTGGGATATGATGGGGAGGAGAGACACACACTCTGCCATAGCTAAACCATGAAGTTCGAGTTGCTTGGAATGAGGTGCCACAACCAGACATCGATGATCTCGTTTTGTCCATGCCTAGATGTATTCAGGAGTGTATTCAGCTGCGGGGTCGCACAACACATTTTTTTTCCTTATTACATGTTAATGAAATTTCGTGAGTATGTTATCGTTTCATTCTTGAAGTAAGACTAACTTATTGCCAAGTTGAAGAAATTCTTTTTTCTGGGTATAACACTTCTAATGTCACTGAGTGTATATCGATTTTCGTAACCTAATATCTCTGTCATCTTAAAACTTCGGTGTATGTGTATTATGTGCGAAAAATGGTTTGAGACTGACGCAGGTCGTATGCTTTCAACTAATTCTTTGTTGAGGGCATCAGGGTAGCATAAGATATTGATTTTCGGAACCTAATATCTTAGGTCCTCTTAAAACTTCGGTGTATGTGTACTTTGTGTGAAAAATGATTTGGATACTGACGCATGTCGTATCTTTTTTTCAATTAATTCTTTGTTGAAAGGATCAGGGTAGCATAAGATATTAATTTTCGGAACCTCCAGGTCATCTTAAAACTTCGGTGTATGGTCACTAAGATCAAAAAAATGGTTCGGATACTTACGCAGGTCCTATGTTTTCACCTTTATTCTTTATTGAAGGTATAACGTAATATTTCGGACATCATAATACTTTGGTGTATGTGTAATATGTGCGAAAAATGATTTGCATACTAACTCAGGTCATATGTTTTCACCTTTATTCTTTACTGAAGGTATCAGGATCGTATAGGATATCGATTTTCGGAACTTAAAATCTGGGTCATCTTAAAACTTAGGAGTATGTGTTCTGTGTGCGATAAATGGTTTGAATTCTGATGCAGGTAGTATCTTTTTATCTAACTCTTTGCTAAAGGCATCACGGCCGCATGAGATCGATTTTCGGAACCTAAAATCTCGGTCATCTTAAAACTTTGGTGTATGTGTCGAATGTGCGAAAAATGATGTGGACACTGACGTTGGTCGTGTCTTTTCTCCTAATTATTTGCTGAAAGCATCAGGGTTGCAGTAGATATCGATTTTTGGAGCCTAAAATCTCGGTCATCTTAAAACTTTGGTGAATCTATTCTATGTGAGGGAAATGGTTTGGATACTGACCCAGGTCGTATCTTTTCACCTTTATTCTTTGTTGAAACTTCGGTGAATGTGTACTATGTGCAAAAAATGGTTTGGATACTGACGTAGGTCGTATCTTTTTGCAGGAAACTACACTATCCCGGCATCTCTGGATGACTCTATTCGTTTCTATTCTATTCGTCTCAACAATCTGGGAAATACTAAGTACTCACAATACCAACAGCATTGACTTTCCAGTAGATTCATTTTCTCTTGTTTGTTTTGGGTCATCTGTCCCCTTTATGACTGGTCCTACACCGTATTAATTATTGCTACAATGCACGAAATAACACTGTATACGGTTGGTTATGATCGTAGAGACCGAAAGCAAACATATCCTATTCAATACGTGTTACTATGTTTACTTTAATACTGTTGTAGGTTGAAACTATGTCCAGTACGGGAGAATGTACGAACAGGTACAGTACTTCTAAAGATCACTTGGAACAGTCGCATAAGGTAAGAAAACATGTAGAGCACGGGATAATTTTTGTCCTATAGGCAACTACTCTTCAGCTAGATTAAGTTTACATTTTTATAAAGTATCCGCTTTGGCTAGCCCAAATACGAAGAATAAACATTCAGCTTTTTATGCAAATAAAGAAATTGTTTTTACTTCTCACGCCTACTGGCGGAGAAGTATTGCAATCGCGAAAATTAGGTATTTCAGAAAAGTGAAATCGAATGAAGTTGATTTTTTTAAATCGAATATCTCGTATATTTTCAGTAAGAATGATGTTGATTCCATACATACTTTGGGAGAATTTCATATGACTCAGATTTGAAAACAGAACCTCTTTCTATACACATAACCAAACTTTATTTACCAATGTTTCAAAAAAATATATGGCTGAAGTGAATTTCACAGCTTGAATAATCGATCATTACTTTGATGTGAGCGCGGTAATATTTTCATTATGATACACCACTGGTTCAAATGTCATTCTTTCCACCGCGATAGCCATTTTGTTGACGAAATAAATGTATAATCAAAAGTAATATCATAAGGGCATCTAATTTTTCCGAAAAAATCGAAAAAACACGTTGCTAAGTAATATTTGAACAAGAAGCATGAGTGCTGGTGGCACCTACACGAATGTTTTTTGTAAAAAAATATTACTTTGTATTGTGAACTTGATATTAATGGTATTATAATTTTTGGTGACAAGAGCTTTCAAGTTTTGCAGCGGGTAAACTCGAAAAAACTGCTGACAGGTGCTGTCATACAATTTTTCCTTCTAGAAAGTATTTGTAATCTAAAATTGCGCGTTTGTGATTGGTAGAGATTAAGACGAGCGAAATAGTCATGAATAAATTGCAGTGTCTATACAGGGTGTCCCAGAAGTCGCCGTCAAGCCGGCAACGGGTGCTAGGCCAAGTCATGATAGTTATCAAAGAAATACAAAAAAATCTAAGTCGGATACTTTTCAAATAATAGGCTTTAAAAAAAAATCGGAAAAATCTACACCTAATGATGCTTTTTTAGTTCCCATTACTGCAGATTTCAATCTTTTCTTAGACGGAGTGACGGACAGTGTCATTTGACGGACAGTGTGAGTAGTGAGAGCAAGACAGATACTAAAGCCACTTTTGTTAATTCGTGTATTAAATTCCTTTAGCAGAAATGCAAGCTTGACATCTTAAAAATGATCGGGTTATGAGACTGGCGAATCTTCTGCTATTAACAAATTCAGCTGCTTTCGTTATTCTGTCCCGTAGCTCAGCTAAATTTTCGATTGGCTTTGAGTAAAGTTTTTCTTTCACCGCTCTCCATCAAAGGAAATAGATTGGATTGGAGTAAGGTGAACGGGCTGGCCACGAAATTGTACCAGACCGCCCTATCCATCTGCTGGGATATTCCGCATCAAGTTATTGTCTAACTAAACGGGCATAGTGCACCGGGCAGCATTTTAACACTATGGTATAGGATTCGGCACCAGCCTTAATTTTATTGGTCAATTTCAATTTATTTAACCAATAACAAGCTGGGTGCCGAAATCAGTACCGGAATGTTAAACAGTGCTGAAAACAGTGTCAGAATGTTATCAATAAACTGCTTCTACTAATATATATATATATATAACTTGAGACGTGGTCATTGTCGTCTAGACCAGTTAGGTGAAAAATTAAAGCTTCCGCCTTTTGTTGGGTACTTCGACAAAAATTTAAGCAAAGAGGACTGTTTATACTTTTTTTATTCTCTCTAGCTTTCAATGGACTTTGCCATCATCATCAGGAGCTGCAATTACATTGATAACAGTAGCAACAATAGTGTGAAATGAATTTAAATTAACTTAACTTACAGTAGTATGTGAGGATGTTGTTAATTGTTGTTTACGTTAAGGCTGAGGGAAACACCCAGTAACATGGTGAAAGCTGGATAAATGGTACAATGGTCAAAATTATATAAAATACACACAGCTGTATGACAAGAACAAGTTAAAAACAGATTAAAAAATTTTTAAAAAATTACATCGTGAAGCCACTTGATGATTGCACATACCCACCATTTTGTGTACCCAAGTACCCAACAAAAGGCGGAAGCTTTAATTTTTCACCTATATAAATATATATAAATTTTTCATGTAATTTTTCTTATTGCTAAACCAAATTATTAATTTTAAAATCATTAAATATCGTAATAGGAAATAACGTTCGTTGATTATTATCTTACGTATTTTTAGCGGAAGGTAAGTAAATTTACATTTAAATTGATAACATTCTGACCCCATGCTCAGCACTGTTTAACATTCCGGTAGTGATTTCGGCACCCGGCTTGTTATTGGTTGAATAAATTGAAATTGACCAATAAAATTAAGGCTGGTGCCGAATCCTATACCATAGTGTTAAAATGCCACCGGGCAGCCGTATTGCTAGTGCATGTCTCTGTAAATGCTGACTCGTCTTCCAATAAATTTGGTAAATGATTTTGTAAAAAGTCTAAATAAATTTTGCCATTCAAGAACTCTGGCAGCTCAAAGGAGACATCGATTCTCCCACTTGGAATCTCGGTCCTCATGTTTACTTGAAAATAATACTGTGATCTATCTTGTCTCATCAAATGTGGATTTTCTAACATGCCACTCGTGTAAGTTGTATAGATTCGTGTAACCATCTTTTCTAAATGGCGATTCATTAGTCCATAAAATGTTCTCTAAAAGTCACGGACCCTCTTGGTGTCTCTGTAACATTGACAAAACTCAACTCGGAAAATAATACCGGGGTTTTAGAGATTATACTCGCCGTACGTGGTAGGTATAGGTCGCTCAGGGTGTAGGTATATCCAATTTTTCCGATTTTTTTTAAAGTCTTTAATTGGAAAAGTACACGACTTGGATTTTATTTTATACTTTTCTCATAACCATTATGACCTGGTTATCCTTTCTTTCCGGCTTGATGTCGACTTCTGGGACATCTTGTACTTTGAACAAAAATATTCGTATACATATTTTAAGTCACTCTCTACTTACTTTATTGGTATACTGCCGTAAGGCAGTAAGGTGTAAACATGAAGTCTGGGATAATTGAGTTCAAAATGCTGGATTTTTTCGAACCAAATAAATACTATGATTATAACACAACAAAAGTGAATTAATATTGCAAAGTTACATGACTTGACAGAGAGCTATTTAAATGTGATCTCATAATTGTTGATGGGGCTTAAAATAAATGAAATTCCACCTTTAATTGTTGTAAATAAAAAAAACAGCAACATGTGATTTACTGCTTTTATACTCTACAAAAACAAGTTTACTGCCTTTTTTGTAGTTTTCATAATATGTTTATATTATTTTACGAAAGGAAAAACCCAGTAATGCAAAATTTGTTTTATTTTCATATAATTTAAATATATTAAAATTCACAAAAATATCACAAAAGTAAACCTTTTCAACATCTAATGATTCCATTCAATACTTATATGATTCCATTTGATAATTACATTCAAAAAAAGTAATTACATAAATAAACTAAAAACAGCATGTATATGTTAAACGATGAATATTTCAAAAACTTTAGATCTGGCAACACGCAGATTAAAAGGGGTCTTTTTGAATGAGATTATCCGAAAAAACAATCAAAATATTTTTCTAAGCAGATGCAAAAATATTTCCTGTACTATAACTATCCATGTAGTCGATGGCCGTCCGATACCCTCAGAAGTGAGTCACGTGTCTAGTGAATATATACAGGGCGATTCACAATGACAAGTTGGTGCCGCGTGCCTGGCTGCAGTGTTGTTATGTGTAACAATGTCAAAAACGCGATACCACAAAAATGTAATGTGTGGTTTTACTTCTAATTTACAAAATAAACCATGATCAATTTGGAGGCTTGATAGTGCCTTTTCGGAGTTTCGTTGAATATGTTACGGAATTGGAGAAAACATTCACACATTTGACCCCTACTGAGCGGGGCCGTGGCAAATGCTTATTCCGGAAGTTGTTGTATCCAGTATACAACTTCTTCCCGTTCAAGTGATTGTACACGCGTTAAGGAATACCTCAGTACCGATTGCCGGGTGGCGGTACAAGTCCGCCAACGGACCACTAGGTCTATTTAATATCACTAACATGTAAAAAGAAGGTGGTAGACAAGGACCAGTCGACCGAGGCACTACCACCCGCTAGCTTTTCCCAGGGTGTCTTATAAATGTCCGCATGTTTCCACACCTGAGCTATGCAGTCAGTTATCTTCCAAAACAATGAAATTAATGATGATGGATCCCTCGAGCACTAAGAATTCCGGACGTAAACTCACTCCACTCTCGGAATGTCCGGGTGGAGGGTGGGCTCGAGGGAACAACATAGAAGCTAAAATTTGTTTTACAAACATCTGCGGGATTAACAGCAACATTTCCGTCGTAATTGACGGATTCTCCTCTTCATCACACAAAGTCAACGCGGGTGTTACCCAGGGATCGGGCTTGGCTCCGACACTGTTTCTCTTACATATCGGTGACCTCCTTTCCTGCACGATCAACCCAATCCACAGCTTCGCTGATGACAGCACTCTACACGCAGGAATTTAGAGTGACAAGCCGATCTCTGCCGCTGAGCTGGAAAAAAGAAGGCTAGCGACGACATCCTCTCTGACAAGAGACCTGGAGGCTATCACTGCTTGGGGACGCAACAATCTTGTAAAGTTCAATGCTTCCAAAACACAGTACTGTACTTTGACGAACAAAAAGCGTCCTAGCGCTCATCCGGTTTCGATGGCTGGCCGAGTTCTGCCAAAAAGTCATTCATTTCGGCTGGTCGGAGTCCAGATCACCGAGGACCTGAACTGGCACGCACACATCTCGTCAATAGCTGCATCTGTTGTGAAAAACCTAGGCTATTTGTTTAGGGCTAAGAAGTACTTTTCTCCGCATGATCTTCTCACTCTATACAGGGCCCAGATAAGGCCTAGCCTCGAGTATTGCTCGCACGTTTGGGGTGCTGCCGCCCCGTCTACATTATGCATGCTCGATGCTGTCCAGAGGAGGGCGGTCCGACTGATCGATTACTCTTCTCTGACAGACAGTCTCGGAACTTTTTCGCACCGGCGGGCCGTCGGCCATCTAGCTCTTTTCTACCGCTACACCAACGCTCTTTGCTCCTCGGAGCTCTCTTCCATGATGCCGTCACGCGATGTGCCTGCTCGACAGACCCGCCTGATTTTGGCCTCCCATCCTAACCGTTTCGAGCTCCGTACATCCAGAACTGGGCGATACGACCGCTCCTTTATCCCGAGGGTGTCGAGACTGTGGAACAATCTACAAGGGGAAGCTTTTTCCAGTTCTACTAACCTTAGGCAGTTCAAAAATCATATTAACAAAATTTCTTTGGGATCATCATAGCAGCCGCGGTGTTCAGGCATTCAGGATTCTGCCTGTGCGGCTGCTTCGATATATAAAAAAAAAACAAAGAGTTTGGTCGAGCTGACTTGTGTAGACAACGTAGGAAAACTTAAGTCTTGGTCGTCAGTTTCACTGGCCCATGTGAACAGTTTTCTGCTGATGATTTTCTTACACTTGATGCACTAGTCCGCATTTATTTTCAGTTTAAATATTATGTCAACCGGGCAAAAAATAAAGTTTGCCCTAAATTGAGAACATTAACTCATCTATAGATTTATCGACATAAGACAGATCAAAGTGCCATCTTATACAGGAATCTACCACTGCGAAAATGAAAACAATTCGCAGTGGTCGATTCTGGTAACTGATGGCACTTTGTGCTGTTTTTTCTATTTAGATAGACCTCATACTATGGACAGAATGTATTTGCTCAGCTTTCGTTCATTGTCATACCATATCCTTTGTAGTTTATAGAAGTCTCATTTCATTTATCTCACGTTATGTTCTATTCTTTATTTCAGTTTTTCACCTAACTACAGATACCACAATTTAAAAAAACATCTGTTTTTTACTTAACTCAGCGACCTGACATCCATTTTCAAACTTGTGACCATTCAGTATTTTCCAGGTTTTGACATAATCGGCACAGTGGTTACTGAAGTTACGTAATGACTAAGAAAACAGTACGTCAGATGAATCATCGCCAGTCAGTGACGAAGAGGATAAAATCGATTTTCAACTTGCTATTTTTTAAAACAAAGTATATTTGTCATCCATTGCGAATGCCATAAAAACAGTGACATAAATCACCTTGCATAAATACAATTATTCTATGTCATTGCAAAAAAAATTTTGATAACCTATTCCGCACGATAGCACTACCCTGTATAAATTGCGGTCCCCTTCAACTGACGCACCTAAAAATAGGATTCGAGCTCTCAGAAAATTGTCTTGAAAGTCAGATAATCACAGGTTTTTTCGCGAGTGTCCCTTCTATGGGTAGCTCTGCGTTCTTTGGTAATGTTAAACGCGCTTTTTTTGCAGCGCGACATTTTAACGCTCGTTTGTACCGGCACTAAAAAGAAGGCTTTATGATTAAACGATAAACATTTCTTTCAGATATCATTTGTATTAGATTCCCTTTCTGATGTAGACGCTAACATATGGCTCACGATGTGGGGCTCTCAAAAATATAGGCAAAGTATTCCTATTCATATAAGACCTCGAGTACCAGAGCTAGAATGCGATCCACCTGAAGTGTTTATGAACTTCTGCTTCCTTGACTTTGAATACAAAAGAAAAATCAAGTTGAAGAATACTACGGATTATTCTGGACGACTAACTTATGCTCCAATCAAGGTATAATGTGTCATATGTTTGCATATGATGACAAAGTTGTCAGTTCTTTGGAAAATCATTGTGCTTTCTATCAAGCCCCGATGAAAAAATATGGAGGTTATAAGTTTAGAGGTGTATCTGAGTATTTCATATATCTCATAATTCCATGGACATAGAAATACCACGTATTTTTAGACTCGACGATATACCTCTATGCAAAAGAGCTCCATTTGTCCGTTAGAGGGCGTCAAAGTTTTCTTTTTAAAACACATTTTTTCAGATATTTTTGGAAGCGATAGTCCTATTTGAATGAAATTCAGAACACGCGTGTTTTGCCAAATTTTAAAAAGAGAACTTTGACGCCCTCTAATGGACAAACGAAGAACTTTTGCATAGAGGTAGATTATGTCCAATCGATTTATTTTGTGTCAAAAATACGTGGTACTTTACGTCCACGGAATATAGGAACACCCTGTATGAGTGTGAAAATGAAACATTCAGTATATTTTATCTAATTAGCCTCATTTGAAAAAAAATATTCAAATAAAGGCTATGGATATTGAAAAGTTAATAAAAATGTATCGCCACGAGATTTACTTGATGCTTAGGAGTTTTTTAATTTATCCAGCAAATAACTTGTACAAATATTGATTAGATACTTTAGATTAAATTATGAGGAGTACAAATTTCGTACATTTTTTAGGAACCTGAAAACATGAGTTGCAATCTAAATATAACAGAATGTCCGATTACTCCTTTCGGTGAAATCGTGATAGAATTGACAGTGAAGACTAGTGAACTTGGCCCTCATGAATATGATTTAAGGTAAGTACAAGAAATAAGAATTGGTGTAGATAATTACAAAATCAAAAGGAAAAGAAAGAAAGCTTTTTACTTGGGGAATACGTCATATTATTTGGAAGAACATGTCGTACTTTTCAATGCATTAATATAAAATACACCAAATAGAGTACCCGTTTCTTAAATAACGAGTAGAGTATGTTTTTCCGTTTTCAAAACATACATTCATGTACTCGCATTGTCCATACAAATCTCATATATGTTCAAATCCATTAAGCCATTTAAGCTGTAGCCCGTAGATTAGGAACTTGAAAGTTAAATTTTTCGATTCAAATCCGTCATTTGATTTTATAAAACTTATTGTACATCCAGCGTCATTCGTGATGTCAACAAAAATCTAGAGACATATTCATTCATATTTCAAAATCCATCAAGCCACTTCGGCTGTATCCCATGAAATTGCTACTAAATAGGAATTTCATTTTCAATTTATCCTGTTGCTGACATGTCTATAATCCCCCATGTACATGTGGTTTTATTGCCCCCCACCCCCCGACAACGAAAACCTTGCTGAACATGAATTGTGGGACCGCCAATATGCTCCCCTTCAATTTTGCTATATGGGCGCCATGCTTGTGGTCTTAGCGTTATGTGAAGCTTTAGATAACACGCGTAAGGTCGGAGTTATCGACCAAGATCACTCTAAAAACTACCCTTGCCAATGGAATCAATGTTGATGATCTTTTCTTTAAATACAGATTCGAAGTAAGAGGTGTTCCGCCAAAAGACTACTGTAAAGTTACTTGTAATGGCCAAGGACCTGTGGTAATACATTCTCCCGATATTTTGAATTTTGGAGAAGTTCAGTTGCTTGAAACAACCTCTTGCGATTTAACTATTACGAATGAATCACCGATTACTGCTCAGCTCAAAATATTTACGGTAAGTTTCACCAAAATGCATTATGCAATTAAAATTCCGGTGTTCCTCATGGTTCGCAACTTGGGCCAGTATTTTACGCTATATATGTGGCGATAAGAGTATTAAAAAGATGCTTATCATTTTGTCAGTTGGTAGCTCTTGATTGTTAAGCTTTTATAAAAATCAATTTAATAATATGTTATCCCTTTTTAGAAACCCAATGAACCATTTTTTGTCAAAATCCCTGAAGTGGTTATCGCCTCAGAGGAAAGTGCTGTGATACCGGTATACTGTTATTTGAAAGATACTGGCAAATATGACAGCTATGTTAGATATGCCATTAAAAATGGGGAAACTATAGAAGTTAAGATATCTGCGATTGGTATGGTGAAACTGTTACCTGTCTTAATAGTATCTCAAGTACAGTTGAATCGGTCATTGCAAAAAACCTCATCAGTCACACAATCTGAATTTTTCAGGAGATAATAAAAACCATATTATTGACAGATTTTAGGTTCTTTTTGTGCTTAATATAGTATTTGAGTTTTAGAAAATTGAAATTTCGAATAAGCTTCACAGCTGATTAGTAGTAAAAATGATGGAAAGATCCTTAAAAACTGTTTTGAATATACGCTATTTTAGCAGGAAAAAGGGTAAGTGGTAACGCAGGGAAAAGAATCATACTAATCATATTTTTTATTGCCTACACCGCTAAGCACTGAAAAAATTTCGGGTTCAAAACTAGGTATTTCCGAAGCATTTTGCCAGGTTAAACACGAAACTCATCATAAAAAATTCAGACAGACATAAAACTTACTTGGGTAATAAAATCTCACTATGCACTGTAGTCAGAAAATCGTATTCACCGCGGCAAAATAGAAAATGCCGTCGATAACTTTTGTTACGACTTTGTAACCCGGAAGCGAACCATCAGCCCAGTTGTGAAGACAGCGTACTTCGATTATTTCGGTGTGAAGGTCACCAGGATAAACCGAGGGCCCCACATGTTGAATGAATGAATGAATCTTGAAATTAGAGGCATTCCGGCCACCATAAGGAGCCAGTGCATAGGCCGCTTAAGCGGGCCCTTATGCACCTCTACAATCCTTAGATCACAAGCCTCGCCCTTTTAGCGAAGTTGAGAATCGCCTTGAGTCCAAGCTCCTTGACTTCCTGAGGGTCCAAAGTAATGGACCCCAGTATAGGCTGCCTATAGTAGCTCAGAGCTTCACAGCGACACAAAACGTGCGCCGAGGTCTCTTCCTCTACCCTGCAGCGTTCACACAAGGGATCCTCAGTCACCCCCCCATCACGTGCAGGTAAAGCCTTAACGTGTTATGGCCAGACAACAGTCCCACCACCAACCTTAGGTTGGCTCTATCCAGAGATAGGCAGAAGCGTCCATCCTTAGCACTGGGCCCTTCAATGAGTTCCCGTGCCTGGCGGAGATGTCTGGAGATACTTCTCCATTTCTGAGAGTGTTGTCTAGCAACCGACGTCTATATTTTCCTCCTAGCTTTATGTGCGGTCACTCCTAGAGCTGGCTCAGGACCAACGAGCTTGCTGGCTGATTCTGTCTTCGCCAGAGTGTCCGCCGTCTCATTGCCCCTTATCCCAGCGTGCCCCGGTACCCATATTAACGATACCGGATGCCTCCCTGCATTGCAATACAAAACTCGAAGTAATCTTACAAGCACTTAGTGCTTTCATTGCAGCCTGGCTGTCGGATAAGATTGTTATTCTTCTCCTAGACCCACCCTCCTCCAGAATGTGAGATACACAAGCCAGAATCGCAAAGATTTCCGCCTGGAAAATAGTGGTGTATCCACCGAAAGGCAGAGATAGCCTAGTTCTAGGCCCAGAGACCCCAGCACCTGAGCCCCCGGCTACCGGCGTCCCACTCCTCCCTCGTTGGATACTCCACAATAAACTTGCGGTTGAAGCGATATTTAGGGGTAATACGATCACCCCTGCTTAGAGGGACGGGGTCCTCCCTTTGCACTTCGACTAAGATGGCAGTATGCCCCTTGACAGGATTCAAGAAAGCCCAGCTGCCCTGACTCCACAGTCGATGAGCGACTACTCTCGCTTCACCGCGGATCACCAGATCCAACGGTGGGAGATCCAACAGAGCTTCCATTGCACTCAATGGCGTTGTTCGCGCTGCGCTTGTAATACTAATACAGGCCAAACGCTGAATTTTATTGAGTTTGGCCTTAGTTGTCTCAGTTCTAATGCAAGGCCACCAGACCAGGGAGCCGTACAAGAGAGATGGACGTACTATTATCATGTAGAGCCAGTATACCACTTTGGGTTTAAGCCCCCACCTTACCCCGACAATACGTCTACAAGCCCACATCGAATTGCGAGCCTAGCTAACCTTGTATTCAACATGCTCTCTCCAGTTCAGTTTGCACTCCAGGATAGTTCCCAGATATTTCACTGACTGGGACAAAATTAATCTGGTCCCAAAGAAGGTCGGCATGACCAGCCCGTCAAGCCTTCTTCTTCTAGTGAATAGAATCAGCTCGGTCTTTTCAGCATTAACAAAAAGATCGACTTCCCTACACCACGTTTCCATGGAACGCAGAGCACCCTGCATAATTTTCGAGGCTGTTCTACAAAAACGCCCCCTAACTACTATGCTTACGTCACCAGCCCCCCACATGTTTGTTGTAACTCTTGCTCAGTCAGACTGTGAGAGTGGCTGGAAGATGAAGAAACGCACAAAGAAGTTTGCTGTACCCATGGTCTGGCGTGAGCCAACAAACCATGTAAACAATTGTTATTTCTGCTTAATGTTCTCATAGACGCAAGGTTGGCCAACAAAGATTAGGCACCGGTAGAGTATCCCTGCGTTCGATGAGCCATTTGGTCCATTCCACATTCGACTGATGTGCCAATTCCCAAACCACCTCAAAATTTTGAAACTGAGGCGGATGGTGTGTCACGTGCCAAAATCACCTAACCTTGTTTTACTATTTTCATCAGTTACCAGTAATTTGAATTTCTCTTTATTGATTATAGAGTACCGATTCCTAGGCCAAACCCTTTTTAATGATTTTCTTTTGGCAAATTTTATAGTTTATTGATTGTATAATTTCACACGTATTATATCTTTCTTTCTCAGCGTGTTGAAATCTTTTGGACACTAATGTTACAGTATTATTAACGACTATCTCAGAAATTTCCTCATAAAATATTGTTGGCAGCCAGGGCCACCTTGTGATTTGTTTACGTATTAGTCGTATAGGGATATTTGGTCCTATCAAGATACGAGTACCTTGTTTTAAAATTTGATTTCCTGTCAAGATACCTTCTTTACCTATCGAGATACCTTCTTTTCTTATCAAGATACCTTATTTTAAAAACTATACAGACGGGTCCAGCCCATTTTCTTTTCTTTTTGTTGAGGTTTGGTTGTGCGTGGGTTGCTTCGTTAGCTTCCAGATTCTGGGATTTACACCCCCAAACACCAGATTATCGAGTAGCATTTTCTATTTGGTTCCTTACGCTGAGTTGTTTTGGTTTTGGTACCACCCCGTCCATTTTCTAATGGGATTTTAACCTTCAGAGGTAAGTTCTCTTCGGTATACCATCGGACCACGTCCATTAATGCATGACCTGAAGAAGTTTGTTCAATATCTGCTTCCTTTTAGTGGGAAGGCTTTGCGGAGAACCACCATTCACACTTCGCCAGCTTTTCTTTGTAGCTGCTCCGCAGCCGATTTTGCTGGAAGCCACTCCTCCCATTGACAAAAAACCCTGATGTGAACAGGTAAAACAGATATTGATATAGGTACCGATTGTTGATGAGTGAAATTCTTAGAGTGTACTTGATTTTGTTTGGCATTTTACGTATTCAAATATGGGGCAGTTCCTATATGTCACGTTCTTTTGGGCTTATTACATTACATTGATCATGATTTCGATTTTTCAGCTGCTATAACTTTATTTTAGAACAAGGGATAGATTTCTGAGGGTATATCACTTTAATACATTTTTATCCTTTCTTGCCCTTACTTTTCTGAAAGAGAATGTACGTGGTTTTTCTTCAAGTTTGAGTGTTTTCAATGAATAGTGTCTCACACGGAGAATAGAGAGTAGATTTCCAAGCAGTCTTTCTCTCTCTGGGTTTTTTATACCGTAAATTTTGGAAAACGAGGCAAGTAGCCCCTACCTTGTGACATTCCTCACGTCTCTGCTCACTACTGGCTACCGGATTTTGACCTGAGCATTTGTGAGCTGACGTCATTCAGCTGCGCCTAGAGCCGTAACTGGAAGACCATTATCCAGATAAGTTTAGGTTCAGGCGTTAAAATATTTGTAAAGCCTTCGTACGGGTACCATGGTAAACGTTTTGCAGGGTTAATTATCACGGTCTAATAATTTTATTGTCATGTAGTTTTGAATAATATCCTTTCTTTTAACTTGCACTCCAGTGGAGGAGCATATGCGCTTCTTCTTTTGATAATATATTGTGATTATTTTTTTAAATATCTTGTTTTATTTGGCTCTCTGTGTACAACTGATTAGGTCTCATCATTACTGTTGGATTCTTTTCTTTTGTGTGGGTGGTCAGGCAAAACAAGTTCTGACTAACACCTCGGGGATTTGTTGCTTAATCCGTCTTAAGTCACTGGCGCTCTTAACCCCCCCCCTACTCTCGGCTTTATTGAGCTAGAGGCCTAAATTTGCACGCCACTAGACAGCTGTTTTGCATTAGATTTCATTTATAGTGTTTTATTTATTTATTAATTAATTAAGAAAATTTTTTATCTTGTTTATAAAAAACGCGTGGCAGATGTCGAAGGAGAAAAAAATGAAGGAGCAGTTTTCAGGCCTGGCGCTTCCAGATTTCGAGACAGAAGGTTTGAATGAGTTCCACGTACTAAGTCAGAGAGAACTAAATGATTTCATAAAAGACCTTGGCTGTTTGAAGAGGAAGGCAGAGCTTCATAAAATATACAAACCTGCGTTTTGTGGAATTTTAAAGGCGAAAGAAACAGCAGCCGGGGACGCTTTTAAACGCGTGGTCTCAGGATTTTAAGGCAAACGAAAAGATGACAACTACCAAGAGTTGGTGAAATAACTACTACAAACCTTCCATGAGCTTGGACGCAATATGTCTCTAAACATGTATTCCCACCACTTTCATCTTGATTTTTTATCTGAAAGCTGTGGAGCTGTAAGTGATTAACATAGTGAAAGATTCCGCAAAGATATATTTGAAATGGAACGCAGACGTTAGGGTCATTGAATCGAGTCAATGCTTGCCGATCACTGCTGGACTCTTACAAAAGATGCTCCGGATTCGACGTACAAAAGGCAGCCCCGAAGGAAACGTCAATACGAATAGACTTTTGTATGATATAACTACTTCATTGAAAATTACTTTTCGTTTGGATAGTTTTTTTAACTTTGTTTTATTAAAAATTAAACAAGACCTTCAATTTACCTTTAAATCAATGTACACAGTGAACCGAAAAACAAGAGCTGATAAATTTTTTTCATGGACATATTCGTTTTTATTCACCCAAAATTAGTGGGATTTGAGTATTTAAAACCCAGATAATGTTTATTTGTAAAATACAATTAGTCTGGAACAAAACAAATAAGCAGAGTGCCCGCAGAAGGCGGCTCTTGAGGGTATTTATCAATACGAAACATTGTGATAATCATACGGATACATATATTCATGTAAATTTCTCTTGTAACTGGATAAATTTTGATATATTCATAGTTATTGTTGAATATATGATTACAACACACAATTATATAAATTAATGGATAAAGCGCGAAAGGCAAAGTGGATACTAACTTTGCCTGTAACCTTATTCTTAGTTATATTGTTAATTTTGAACTGATATTTTATTGCATATAGCACATAAATATGAAAATAAAAAATAAAACAAATCAAGGATCCTGGTAGTGATTTTCAGATCACCCATTCAAATATTCGTCTGCCGAGTACAAAATCCGCATCTAACTTTAATGAAGCGTTTGCAGAAAAAAGTGACTTGAGTGGTTTTTACAACGACGGATTCAATTGTTGACAATATCAACGTAATTTCCAGAATAAAATGTTCTATGAAATTCTTTCTGTTCTTTTAAGATAATCTTGTGTATTTTCAGGAGCTGGCTGTTCTATACTTTGTGAACCAAGCATAAAAGAGGGGTACAATGCTAGATTTCTATTAACACACCAGATATTCAGACTATACGTTAAGTTTACAAACTTGGGAAAAAAGTTCACGAAAATCCTGTGGACTCGAAAGAAAGCGGTGAAAAGCTTGAAAGACACAGAAGAAATCAAGTGAGTTAAAGTATAAATAAATGACTTTACCAAGGTTTCCAGTTTCTCGGCAATCTTTTTCAGAATATAAAGTAAAAAATGTAATTTCCTCCGTATAAACATTCTGATAGTGTGACTATCCATTACATACATGTACAAGAGGTGTCTTGTGAATATTTTCTCATAAAACAAGCTATATTGACTGGACTAATAAGAAAAGCGAATGAATATCTGGTATAAATATCTCTTAGTTTAAGGCAGTACAAAAATGGTGTCAAATAGGTTGTCTCTGCACTTCCCAGGCAACGCTGTCATCATTTATTTAAAGCATTATGTTCAGCACAATCTTAAGTCTCTGAGAAAACAGTCAGTTATACATTTAGCCGATACACATTCTTTCCATGCCCTACCAGTAGTCTATCTGGCAACGCCGCGTCTCCCCAATACCGAACCCAGCCAGACGTGGCACCGCGGCCACAGAATAGGAAACACTATGCTATGGCAGCAGTACAAGAACAGTTACGCGATCCGACTGCTAGGAATATTTTTAAGGATTATACAGGATGTCCGCAAAGTTGGGGTTTTCCTTTACACAAGGTGTAGATCTTGAAAACATAAGCAATTTTTCTTAGTACCATATACACCAATGTCTTAAGGGAACCGAGATAAAGGGCTCTGCAACATCAAAAATATCTGAATACCGTCCTGTAGCCGCGACCCGCGACATCACCGAGTGGTACAAGGTCGCTGGCTCAACCCGACGACAGAACTGGGTCGGGGTCAGTGTGTCAGGTCAGTATGCAACCTTCAACCGACGGTTACGGTCACGCGTGTAGAGGTAAATGAACCCGTATAATCGATTGCGTTTCAAAAAAAAAATAATAATGGCACACTCATACACCAATAATGAACTCGTTGATATGTTTTTAATTTATGGCGAATGTCTTCAAAATGCTACAGAGGCTTCGCGAGTGTATGCAGATCGTTTCCCTAGACGACATCATCCAAGGCCCCGCAGATTTGTTTACCTGGTCCAGAGAGTCAGGGATACGGGCCATTTGGAGGAATTTCGAGGTGAGCACGGTGGCAGGCCTAGACAACCACGAATGGTGCAAGTTGAGGAAGAACTAATGAATCGCGTAGACGAGAATCCCTCAACAACCACTAGAGACGTGGCTAGAGAAGTGCAAGTATCAGAAACTAAAGTGTGGCAAACGCTGCGTGAAGAGGGGCCGTATCCGTTTCACTTCCAACGTGTACAAGCCCTTCAACCTGACGATTTTCCAGCAAGAGTGCGGTTTTGTGAGTGGTTGTTGCATCAACATGACAATAATCCGAACTTTTTGAAGTGCATATTGGTGACAGACGAATCTACGTTCACGCATAATGGGGTGAATAACTTTCGCAACACTCATGTTTGGTCAGTAGAAAATCCGCACGCTGTCCGTCGGGCACATTTTCAACAAACATGTTCGGTGAATGTTTGGGCTGGCATGGTGAACGGTATGCTCATTGGACCATTTATTCTCCCAAATCGATTGGACGGGATGCAATACCTAGACTTTTTACGCAACATTTTGCCTTCCTTGTTAGAAGATGTACCATTAAGTGTAAGACAATCAATGTGGTTTCTGCACGATGGTGCACCGCCCCATTTTAGACGCGAAGTGCGTGAGTTTTTGAATGAATTATTTCCGAATAGGTGGATCGGACGTAATGGACCCGTAGTGTGGCCTCCGCGATCTCCAGACTTAACATCATGTGATTTTTTCTTTGGGGAGAAATGAAACGCTTAGTGTACAAAACTGAAGTGCATACGGTTGACGAACTTCGTCTCAGAATTGAACAAGCTGGTGCTTTCATTCGGGGGAGGGACTCCATTCTCAATGCCTGCACCGATGCTTGGCTACGTCGTGCACGCACCTGTGTTTTTGAATCAAACGGCGATAACTTCGAACAATACCTATAAAGTTCGTTTACCTAAAAACTGAAAACGCGGCAACGCCGTTGTTACCTCTGTTCGTGGTCTGCACCACCGCCTGCGTCTGCTCGGTAGCGCATCAGCTGATTTCATTTTCTGTTGGAGCGGTATGATTTCGGGCAGAGACGTACTTAGCCCTTCTCGTCAACTGGAGAGTGAGTACTTTTTCCTTTATTTTTTTTTACTTGGTCGCCCTCGTTTCACTACACATTACCTTTGTTATTTCAAGGGTAGTTGTTTCTGGAAAGGATAACCCCAACTTTGCGGACACCCTGTATACAGGGCAATCTATGAGGTGTGGAATATGTCTAGTAGGTGCGTAGACTTACGAAGGTTGAGAGCGTAAAAATATACTAACATTAAAAAATTCAGGGGACGGGGAAGTAACATTTTCGAGAACGAGATATTATATTCTTTTGGATGTTATATGACATGTACAGGGTGGCCAACTACGAATGTGAGATACTGTTATCTGGGAACCTATCCATCATAGAGGCTTGCGGCAAAAGGTTCTTACTAAAACGGCGAAGAGAAGAACCTGGAAAATATCTAAGTTTTTGAAATGGCCGTGAGAGGGCTTAACTGCAATCCTGAATCTAAGATAGTGATGTTTCTGTGAATTCCGTTGTATTAACCTAACAAAAAATACCTGATCTTTAAAGTCGGGGATAATGTGAACTTTTTTTGCTTGACAATGTTTGCTATATCTCTAGAAATAAAGTGGTGGGGGGTAAAAGCTATTCTTTGGCTACAATTACAATATCTGATGTTTGTGTTAGTTTCACGTGTGGCCGCTAGAAAGCTTTTTCGACATTCCGATAAAAATGGTTAGTTTTCTAAAAAAAATAAATTCATTAGTATGATTTTTTGTACGATAAAGTAGCTAAATGATGTCTAAATAAGTTCGCGAAAACCGCACCTCAATAGCTTGTTCCTAACCTCAAATTTAGGCCAAAGAAAATTTTATACAGAAAACCCTTAAATTATTATTTTTTAACCTATTTTCTGGAATTTTTTATTATCACTAAGTTGTGGCTTTAAAAAGGACCGATCTAAAAAAAGGTTTTCAATGCCGCCGTTAATGCTCGAAATGCTGACCATCACGCGCTCTATGCTCTATGCAGTCCTGAAGCCTCTCATGAGTAGATAAAACTGCAGCTTCGATTTCCCCATAAACAAATAATATCCATACAATATAATTGTCCGATAGCAAAAAGACAAGAATCCTGGTACACTGTTTCGGTTAGGTAAAGAATGAAGTCCTGAAGCCTCTCATGAGTAGACAAAACTGCAGCTTCAATTTCCCCATGAATAAAAATCAAGACAACTGAAGTCTGGTGATCGCGAAGGCTTACAAGAAAACATAGATGATGGAAGACAAGAGACGCAACGTCATATTGAATCTCTTGTTATTATTCTAATTAGAGGAGAAAAAGTGGAAATGATAATGTGCAATATATTTTGATATACCACATCAAATAAAGTCAGGAATAAATTAAAATGACTGTTTCCGCCTTTCTACGGATGTACTCCGAATTTCCACACTTTCTAAGGGGCATTTTATTGATTATCTAAATACGCAACTTTGCTGTCAGTTGAGTGACTTCATATCTCTTACAGTTTCCGAGATCTCAAAGGTGAAGGTCGAATTTGGAACACCTTGTATATAGTCTTTTTGGCAGCAGTGTACTTATAAACTTCGAACTCCATTAATTTTACGCACCTATAAGTACATATTTGACACATCATGGATTTCCCCGTACATTTTCCTTTAAAACTTTCAACCTTCACACGCTGAGCACTGTCTGCGTGTGATTGACTCTAACTGCATCGCCGGTTCTCTGAAGTTAGTATAGTACTAGTATGGTTCAGCACCGTTGACAGATGGTCGATATTTGGAGCAGGGAAGAAACTAGCGTTAGGGTTATCAAATGGGTGAGGACTATGCACTAATTGCATCGGAGCTTTTGGCTGATTTAATTCTTTATTTTTTTGTTATACATATTTGTAGGTAGTTCAGAAGGACTAACTTGTACCGAACATAATTGTTTAAGAACTGATAACAACGTTGCGTGGGAAGTGCAGTCAGCCAAACTAGGATATTTTGATCAAAAATATACCAACACATACGAAATATGGTGTTTCATTCTCAAATGTTTGAAAAGGTAAAACAGTGGATATTCGTTTGCTGTCAAAACGACGTTTTATGACGCTCAATTTTTTTATGAATCCCTATAGGGTCAAAAAAAAAACGATAACTTATTTCTTGAAAAAGCAATTTCAGACCAATTGCAGTTATTCCTATAACTGGGAAAATCTTTGAAATCACTGTGAAATAGAAATTAACAAGCTACTGTGAAAGTAAATCTATTCTATCTGTAGCACAATTTGGATTTCGAAAAAATACAACCACTGATGTTGGCTGGCTGAACATGAAGCAAGGAAGGCTGCTGCATAGCCTCGTACAATAAGATTATTATACATAAGCTACCTTTCTACTTACAAGAAAAGATACATTTCAGTTACTTAGCTCACAACCGTAATACCCGCAACAGAACGAAACTGACAACGCCTTTTCATTCTACCACCTTATTCGAAAGGTCTTTGTTGATTGGCGTTGAACTTGTTCGAACTTCTTCCAAGGATTCAACGTCTACGAATGTAGCTGGTTTATTTTTCAAATACCTTTATTGAATAAAACTTGACATGATTTCTGTGGCGCTTGGCGGATAACCAAACGGCTTTTTTTATAAAAGTTGTTTTTTTACAATACAAATGTAACCAAGGTTACTAGAAATATCACCAAACGAAACTAAAAAAAACTAATATTGATAGATGCTGTCACGGAACGTCACCGGCACGGAATTTAAATATTCATGTACAGTACAATACAAAACTATAACTATAACAATAAGGTACAGCAAGATACAAAACTCAACAGCCTTTTTCGTATAATAGTCTAATCATCGTACATCTATGTTTACCAGATGTTTTTCTCATTGTACAATCACGTCCCCACAAACCTTAAGTCTGTGTCTGTGTCAGCTTTTAACAGAAGTTACAGAAAATTTCTATTAGATGAATTGTAGTGTTTGCTTTATATTGTTCCTTTCCTTTTTATATTTTAAATGTTTTTTTTTTTTGTTAAATCTGCCTAAAATGATTTGACCTTTTTCGTTAAATTATATTTTAAATTATATTTTTATATAATTTCTTTATATATATATTTTTTTGACGTTTATAATTATTATTTATTTATTATTAATATTAATTTGGTTAAGAACTCCTCTGTTGTAATTTTGTTTGTTGGGCTAGTACTTTGATCAGCTCGCCTGTTTACTACCCTTTTGCAGGGAATTCATATTGTTTCTTTATTTTTAATTTTTCTTTCTCTTTGTATTTTTTGCTCTGCAAATAAATGCTATTATTATTATATTAGCAAATTTCCCGGAAATAATTGTAAAGTCTGGTTTTATTGGTGCAAGTTATTCAAGGGGGTATTTAAAAAATGCTCGCATAAAATGGTTACACCAATTTTTGTGGGAAAACTTTTTATTTGACAACAAAGAATGAGAAAACGTGTTTTTGGGATTCAATCGAAAGTGATGACAGGAACAAAAAAACTCTTCATATATTGCATTTAGGTATTTATGAGACCTACAAAATGGGACTACACGTAAACAGATCCGACTAATAGCAAAAAAGTTATGGCTGAAAACCAAGACAAACTGCAGGTTTTGGCAATTGTTGGTAATGCGGCGATAATTTCACGCAACTACATGAAATATAATATAATACTTCTAAATAACAACAACAAAATTGGAGTGTATTGGTCAAGTAGTTTTTTGATAATTTCTAATTGTTTATCCCAAAACACCTGTTTTCCGGCCATCACTACTAGTTTATGGAGCAATATATATATCCTTTAACCTTCCATTACTCGCAGCAAAATTTAGTACATAAGTTCTCGCGCACGGTCTAGAATTCCGCGCCGATTTTTTCTGTTTCCGAGTTCAGTAATTATATTTTTTCCAGTATTTTTTGTTTATTGTTCTTTCTTTATCAATTACATTAATTAAGTAACACAAAGAGTTTTTAAATTATTTTACTGATAAGAAAATTAATACATTAAGCAGGGATACTTTTTTCTACACATGGGTTCTTTGAAATTGAAATAATAAATCATAAATAAGGGTACAGCTAAATAATAAAAAGGTATCTGAATTTCTCAGATATAATATTATAACCATTACAAACATATCTGGTTGTAAAAAAATAGAAAAAGCTGCAATGCCGGTTCCATTCGTTCTCCAAAGATGCTTTAAGTTCAAGTTACTCCGGCAAGGTAGAGAATACAAATTAGCGCCTTTATTTCAGAAATATTGGTAGGCTCAGCGTCCTTGTCCCTGTTGAAATTGGGTGCATTGCCTTCAATTTTTAGATTGGTACAATTGGTAATCATATTGAGCATTTCTTCGTCAAACAAACATTCCCAGATCTCTTGTGCAGATTTTTTAGATATTGCACAATTTTTTACATCTGGTGATTGTAGAACAATTTTATAACTACGCGTTCTGACGTTTCTAAGTGGACAATGTTTCTTCCATTTTCATATTTTGTCACTTCCTACGAATCACGGCTCACGCTGGAGTAGGTTAAGGTCGTAATTTTCTAGTGCCTGATCAAATTCCTGCTCGCTGTCACTATCTGATCTTTCCTCAACGTTGTCAACTTCATCTTGTTCGTCAGCGTCATCATTGCCGTAATTTTCGTCGTCAATTAGGCCTCCTCCATAAGTTTCAACAATCTTGCTTTTTTTTTAAGGTAACTCATATCTACAATAGGTTCATGACATAAATACCAACAGAAACTAGAAAAAAGAAGCTGAAACTTACCTAATATAAATTATCAACACCTAAAAAAAATAACACAAATACTCGCACCGGGTCTACTCGACCGTGTTCGTCAACAATTTTCTATAGACACCACCTACACATCACCCACTGTTTGATACACTAACTACCCTCTTAATAGAAAGGTACATGGTCAGAGCAATCCGTATCCCCTTTGCTCCTAGAGATATACGTTAATCGTTACGGGTTGGTCTTCTACACCGTGTGCGAGTACTGGAAGGTTTTAAAGAGGATTTAATAGCAAAATACACGTGTTTACCTTGCCGATATGAATCACAAACCATTCCGAAAGATAAATGTTATTTTTATGCGAATAACGAAGTTTACGTTTTTGTCTTCTAAACAAAATCAAACATTTCGTATTTATGAGTAGTTGAACAAATGTGCTACGATATTCGAAAAACACACATTACTTATTATATATATTTTAAGACAAAGCGGATGTGTCTATCATCTTTTGTTGCGAATTACTCACAAATACGAAATGTTTGAATTTGTTTAGAAGAAAAAACGCAACCCATCCTTATTTGCATAAAAATAATTTTTCTCTTCCGGAATGGTTTGCGATTCATATCGGTAAGGTAAACTAGTATATTTTGCTATAAAATGCCCTTTGAAATAAACCTGTATAAATTCAATAAACTATTAGTGATGGCCGGAAAACAGGTGTTTTGGGATAAACAATTAGAAATTTTCAAAAACTACTTGACCAATCTACTCCAATTTTGTTGTTGTTATTTAGAAGTACGAATCCTACGAGTTTGAAGAATTTCAAATATCTGCGAGAAATCTTCGTCGCATTACCAACAATTGCCAAAACCTGCAGTTTGTCTTGGTTTTCGGCCATAACTTTTTTGCTATTAGAAGGATCTGTTTACGTGTAGTCTCATTTTGTAGGTCTCATAAATGCCTAAATGCAATATATGAAGCGTTTTTTCGTTTCTGTCAACACTTTTGATTGAATCCCAAAAAACACGTTTTCTCATTCTTTGTTGTCGAATAAAAAGTTTTCCCACAAAAATTGGTGTACCCGTTTTATGCGTCCATGTTTTGAAAACCCCCTTGAACAACGTGCAGCAATAAAACCAGACTTTACAATTATTTCGTAAACCAGAGGTATTTTCGTCTAATATGATTAGACTATAATGTGTAAGCTTTATAATAATATCCGCGAGAGTATACTTCTCTTCCTATTGATTTGTTTAAAAAACGTATACGTTACTACATTGCAGGCAACTGCATGGTATGATTTTAGGGTCATTATGTGTTTGTATAGTATTATTTATCAAATTAGCCGTTAGTGTCCATCCTCTGATACTGCTTATACATACATACATACATATTTTTTGTCCCATTTATCTGTATACTTATCTTATTGTGATGTAAACCTAAAACCAGGGGTTAAGTGGATATGCCGAACTTCGCCCCTTCCACTATATGTTTATATGAAACTGATACTTAAAATGATTCTCATAGCTTTATTTTGTAGAATTTGTAATTTTGAAAATGTGTTTTCCTTTGCTGTAAACAAGATGGTTGAACAATATAAAAAGTGGGGAAGAATTATAGTGTTATACACAATTTTTCTGGAACATTTTGGGAAACTCTATAGAAGTAATTTATCTTTTTCGATATTTTTGAAATAATGTATTCATAATGTCCGTGAAACAGTAGCTTACTATCCACATATATACCAAGATATTTAAATGACTCGACTACTTCAATTTTTTCATCATTATTCATGAGCCTAATTGTATTGTCACTTAAATGTTTCCCTATTGACATACATTTTGTTTAGTTAGCGTTTAATTTAAGTTTATTGACATTTAACAAATTCATAATTTTTTCAATATCACTTATGTGCTATATAAATATGAGTGTATTGCCCGCAAACATTAGAATTTTGCAGTGTTTTAAAATGTCAGAGATATCATTTATATAAATAATAAATAGTAACGGCTCTAATTTACTCCCCTGTGGCACCCTGTGGTATATTTTGAACACTTGACATAATATTTCCAACTTTAGTTTTTTGACTTCTATTTACTAAATAGTTTTGTAAAATGTGTAATACTGATCCTTTAAAGCCATAGTGACGCAATTTCATAACAATTTTTCCCTATCTATAGTCTCAAATGCCCTTTTGAAGTATAAAAATATTGTTACAATATATTCTTTCTCATCTATACTTCTTCTCCAGTCTTCCACCATCATTTGGATTGCCGTTTCTGTGGAACATTTTTTTTTTAAATACAGCTTGATTTTTTGTCAAAATTTTGGTTTCTTCAATGAATTCTATGATTTGTCCGTATATTATCCCTTCGCGCAGCTTCTCGACATCGGGCAAGACATTAATCGGTCACATATTTGTATACAGATGAGAATTTTGAACTTTTACCTAATAAATCCATACTGGCGACTGAATGTGACTAAAATTAATCGAGCTAACGTTAAATTACATAATTTATTGGCCAATTCAAATTTCTATTCAGTTGATGAGTACGCTGAGGCTATGACGTCACTCGGATAGTTGATAAATTAGTTTGTAAGACCTCACATGTACATTGTATATATAGTCAACGCCAAACAAAGTGGCGTGCACGTCATCAAGGTGGGTGTGTTGAAAAATTTACATTGTTGCCAAACTTTTTGTAAAATAATAAAATTTATTATTTACATATCTAGGTTTATAAGCAATATTAACCTCAAATGAGAACAAAAATAATAGTATAATAAAATTATAGATCTGTACTTGCATAATCATTAAGTATGACAATTATTGATCAGATGACACTATGAAACTACCATATTTAATTGATAGCTTAAAGGTACTGATTAAAAATCCAAATGGGGTCCTCCAAATTTTATGCATGGTATTTATTTTACAGAATTCATACAGAAAAATGCATTCTAAAATTAGGTAAGCTACTGGTGTAAGCTTTTTCTATACAATAAAGTTAGTCGGAGTTTCTTTCTTCAGCGCTGTCTGAATCTGAATCTTCATCACTCTCAAAGTTGATTATTAAAGGTTCGATGTCTGGTCGATCAAAAATTCGTTCTCTTTCATACCATTTAAAAATTTCTTGCTCAGTATGTCGAACACTATTTTTCCACATGTCTGGGGTAACCGTTTGTAGAGCCTCGTTCCACATATCCAAACAGTCTTTTTCACTGTTACCATCTCTACCAATATGTCTGTTATAGTAACCTTTTGCTATGCCCCAAATTAACTCAATAGGGTTAAATATACAATGGTAAGGAGGCAGACGAAGAACTTTGTGCCCATGTTGTTCCGCCAATTCATCAATCACGTATATTTTAGGTGGTTTGTTTCTAAAAAAGCAGTTATTTTAAGAATAGGAATAAACAAAAGAAATATAAACTGTCGACCAAAATATATATAATTAAGAAGCATTATGTACCGAGCAACAATACTCAATAGCTCTGTTTTAAACATTGTGTTTAAAAATGGTATGTTTTGATTTGTCAACCAGTCTTGGATATTTTTTTTTGTCCATGCATTGTTGGGCACTTTGTTCAATATCATGCTGTGATAAGGGGCGTTATCCAGTATAATCATAGATGGACTCTCCAATTTTTCTAATAACTGATGTTGAAACCATTTCAAAAAATTGTCCTGGTTCATCTCTCCATGGTAATCGCTCAATTTTGTTTTCGAAGAAAATATCGCTTCACTACCCTCAATAAACCCATTTTCATTTCCAGCATGTAATATAATGTATCTAAAATATATTAGTTTTAAATTTTATAGTGCAAATTGTGTAAAAGTACATACCTTTTACCATCTGTTTTAATAGCTTTCACGCTTTTTTGGTTTCCATTTTGCCAAGAGCGACCTATGGTCCCATTTCGAAATGTCCAAGTTTCATCGAGGAAGACAAACTGGTATAAGGCCTCAACCTTGGCTTGATTGTATTGCCTTAGAAATTCCACCCTTTTCAAAGCTATACTTGGTAGTTCCATGAGCCCTCGTCGCGGATTGTCCTTAAGCCACTTAAATCCAAGATCTCTAAGCAACCGCCTTAAAGACGTGGCACTACCATCAAATAATGCCCTATCTCTTAATCGAGACCATAAAGTTTGTATCGTAACTTGTTCTTCTGAAACCATGTGTAATATGACATTATAATTTAGTTAACAAATTAATGCAAATTTCTGATAAGTTATTATAATAAGATCTTACTTTTGTGATACATATTATAGATCACTTCTCGAATGGCACTTGTATCCAATGTCGCTGTGTTGGTTACACGTTTAATATAACTCCGCTTTTTCTTGGGCGATTCTAAATTTGCATCACTTTTCACACCCTCGGAAATACGACTAACTGTCCTTAAACTAATTTTTAAAGCAGCAGCAACACGCTACAAAAAATGAAATAAAATTTCACTATTATTAATATACATTACATATAATTATTAGTAACCTACCTCTTGAACAGCATTTAAAGGCAACAAAGGCCCGTTGTTGTCCCTTTCTTGCTCAAAGTAGTGCATTAACGAGGCCACGAGTTCCTTACACCGACTATTTAACTGTTTGGGCATCTTTATATACCAAAATTGCCTTTATCTACTCGTAAAATGAATAATTTTGTTTTGAAACAAACAGTTGTTGATTTACAGTATGCGGGGCCAAAGGATTTATAAAGATTTGAAATGCCACAAATTGATTCAGTGTCAAAATTAATACAAATGTCAGTTCCCAGTTTAAATAAGTTTCAAGGTGACAATGTGTCAACGCTGCGAAATCGGTTTAGTACGTTTACATGTCGATAAGTGATTGGAGCGTTTGCAAAACATTTTATTTCGCATAATGCGTCTAAATTTATCAGAAAGCAACTTATGTGATATTTTAATAACAATGTTTATATGACTATTAACCATAATAAGAGAGTAATGACCATTTTACAATTTATATATCACATTAATATGAAACTGCAATAGAGCAATTGTTTGTGATAGAAACCTAGGCATTAGGTCGGGGAATTTTTATCGTGATGACGTGCACGCCACTTTGTTTGGCGTTGACTATACATCATGTGGTCAATAAATGGTGTACACATTCAAAATTGTTTCTTTTACCCTTCTCTTAGATCCGTATTTTCGATGACGCCCAACCAGTTCGAACTGGCTACTGACCAGTTCCAAATGGTAGAAATATCAGGGGCATCTACAAAAGTAACAACGGCCGAAGAAGATTTTTACTGCTTCGCCACTTACGACAAGAGCTCTAAGCCGATCCTTTTAATGTCATTCGTTATCAAAGCTTCCTTTATTGAGCCAGAAGTTGAGTTCTCTAAGACGCAGCTTGAATTCATGGTGTCAATTAACGAAACAGGAAATCTGTCTTTGACCACTCCAGTTAGTCGTAAACAAGGTAAGAGTCAATGTACGGGGACGTCGAAAGAATTTGAGCTTTGTTTCACAGGAACAATTGCGTTTCAACTTGTTAAGAGTTGATGAACGTGAATACCCCATTCGTAGTCCAATTCAATAAACTAAATAATTTTATAAAGTCTACTTGTAATTGAAAAATGATCAAAAGAAAATTAAAAGAACATTTCATGAACAATGAACGTTCTTGAGGTGCAAGTTTTGTTTTTCTAAATATTTGTGTGTTATGGGATTGTTGAACAAACAAACACATTGCATTGATGAGGCGACTGCCAAAAACCGTGAAAACTTCCCACCACGGATTTATTGAAAACCACTGATCGCCGACACACGTCAAAAGATTTGTCAAGGAGGTCAACTTTTTAACCAAAAACTACTCCGCCCCCTTCCACCCTCTGCTCTCCAGGGTCATCACCTTAAAAATTTTAAATGGCAAGGGGTATCGCGTAATAGCTTGTTTGAAAGGTCTTTCGAAGTCCCTTATTTTGACGTTTGATTTTTTTTAAATCAGTCGATCTATTTTCAAGAAAATAAGAAAAATCTTTATTTTTGTTCAGATAGAAAACAAAAACTCACGAAAATATCACTTTTTATTTCAATAGGTGTTCAAAATGTTGACCTTTATTGGCGAAACAATGATATAGGCGATGTTCAAATTACTGACGGACATTTTCAAAAACATGTGGGATATCATAGATGATGCGTTGACGAAGTTCATTCAAACTTTCAGGTTTCGGAGTATACACAATAGATTTCAAATGGTCCCATAAAAAAAGTCCTATGGCGTCAAATCAGGAGATCTAGCAGGCCATTCTATGAGCTCTCCTTGCCCTATACATTTATCTGGAAACTCCTCGTCTCGCCATTGCCGAACCGGAAGAGCATAATGAGGAGGAGCGCCGTCTTGCTGGAAATATATTCCAGTCTCATCAAGTATAGGGTTTCCATCCTCTTCGATTAGGTTTTCAATGGTTTCAGTGGCAATCGGATTGATGGTATTTTCCAACATATCGAAATAAATGTCTTCATTAAAATTTCCATTAACAAACAATGGCCCGATCACTTTGTGTCCTAAAATGCCTGCCCATACTTTCATTTTTTGAGGGTACTGGGTATGCCGTACTACAAAAGTATGAGGATTTTTATTGCTCCAATACCTGCAGTTATGCTTATTAACAAATCCATTTAGACAAAATGTGCATTCATCACTGAAGCAGATATTCTTTACATAAATGGTACCATCATTAATCGCTGCAGTCATTTGTTCACAAAACATAACTCGCTTACCGAAATCATCTTCGGCTAATTCTTGCAATATTTTCATTTTGATAAAATTGTCGCGGCAACAATTTGGCATAATGAAGTATTAGGATTTATTCCAAAATAACCCAAAACTTCAACTTGAGCGGCTTTATCCAAAAATCTCCGATGATCACGTTTTTAATTTGCAACAGATCCAGTTTAAGTAAATTTAGTAACAAGGTCCAAAACATACCTATGCGACTATGCGCATCTTCCCCGGATGTCTGGCGCTAAACGTGACGGCAGTTTGCCGAGCACATTCATTGTGGGCACCATAAATAAGAATCATTTCCACTATTTCAGCTAGAGTGCAAATGATTTTGGAAGTAAAATCTGAATCAATAAATTAATTTTCACTATCCCAAGATTGTCACAAAGGTAACTGATAGCAAATTAAATTATTTCTTTACCTTAGCAACAAATAATTAAAGAGGTATAACAATAAATACAGTTCGCCCAGGATATCTGTGTTGATGAAAAGAATGCGGAAAAAAATTCGGGTTGCTATTTGGTTGTTGCCACGTCTAATCTTCCGAATTGCTGTTTTATGTTGGTAGTTTCCGTTTTAAATTATAAACGAATTGTAGATTTGGCAAACCCTAACAGGCAACATTTTGAACACTTATGAAAATAAAAAGTGATATTCGCGTATGTTTTTGTTTTCTGTCTGAACAAATTAAGATAAATAAAGATTTTTCTAATTTTCTCGAAAACGAATTGACTGATTTTAAAAAATCAAACGTCAAAATAAAGAACCTCGAAAGACATTTCAAATAAGTTTTTACTCGATGCCTCTTGTCACTCAAAATTTTTAAGGAAATGACCCTGGGGGGCCGAGGGTGAAGCTATTTTTAATTCAAAAGTTGTCCCCCTTGACGAATCTTTTAACGTGTCTCAGCATTTTTATTTTATTCAGTGGTTTTCGATAAATTCGTGGTGGGAAGTTTCAAATGAACACCATGTCTGTGTTTTTTTTTGAGGCAGAGTTATGTTACTTCTCAATGAGGCACCTCAATATATAATATATAATAATTCCCATTTATCAGGTTAGTAGTGAAAAAACGTCTTTGTTGTAGATGTTTCACGACGTTCATCATCTAAACCAACTATGGATTACTTAGAAGACAACCGTTCATTGTTTCGTGGATTTTCTGATGCCTTTTCGGTCCCCATGGAAGACGAATTGAATAAATTGAGCTCTAGCGAATCAGAAGAGGAAGATGATACCTATCCGAAATATTCTATTTTACATGGTAAGTGAACGATTGTCAAAAAGCGGGGCTGAAACCAAAATTAATTCACGTTCTCACGAGCAAGAAAACGACATCCTGACAAGCTTTCAATTTTGTTTCCGTGTCTCTTGGCTGGAGTGAGGAATGACACGTGAATCAGCATGGGTCGTGGATTGTTCACACGGTTAAATAAGAAGGTTTACTTTGTATGAAGCCAATCTTGCCGATAAGGAGTGCGCATAGATGTTCTGAGCATGTATACACATACACGTCAATGTCAACACCTGCCGTATGCTTTATTTCAAAGCAAACATTCTGAATAGAGAATCAGCTATGATAAATTCTCATAGATTAGGTTGGCTTTGCTTGGCAGGAAGAATACGTTACTGAATACTAAAATGGAGCGTTCTCCTTAGCTTTACTCAAATAATTTTTTGTAGGTAGTGTAGATATAAAAAACACCACACCCATACCTCTAAAAATGATACTACGAACCTCTCCAGCATTTTACATATACAAAGAAGGAGAGTTGGTTCAGTATATGAACTTAGAGATACATGAAGGTAAAATGTATACTGCCCGAGTCGAATTTGTTCCTGAGATCTATGAAAAACGGTATAGAAGAGATGAGGGAACTTTGACCTTGCAGTTTGAGGCTCATCCAAAATCGGTAATTTTTACTGTCTTACTGGTAAAGCAATACTAATCAGAATCAATGTTAGCTCAGTAGAAATGACATCAAGAGATTGACTCTGTACTTCCCACGTAACGCTATTATCAGTTCATAAAGGATTATTCAGGCCAACAAATGTGAGCCGACCCTTTTACCCAGAAACCAGAGTACACTTCCCTGAAGGTTTGATCTTAACCCTGAGTCTGAAACCGTGACCCAAATCCCTCAAATGCCTCTAGTTTCCGATACATCCTGACCTAAAGGTGCACACATTTTTATCTAGGTATATGTATACAGGGTGTCCCGCGAGGTAAGGAACAAAATTTTTCTGCGTGTTCCTCAGGTCAATTCGAGTCGTATGAACATGGGTCCGCAAATGCCTCCTTATCGAGATACGATTTTTTTATTTTTAGTGGGCGAAAACCACAATGTTGTTGGAAAATTGCTTTCATTTAACAAAAAATGTAATACTGCTCGTATGAAAACAACTGTTTACAATAATTAAAGTCCTCATTCACGTTGAACTGCCCGATTAATACGCTGGTGTTTGTTTGTTGATGGAGTAGTTGTGTCAGTTTGATTGAACTTTGCAAGAATTACTGTCATGTTCAGAATACCTGACAGAAGGGTATTTGGAAGAGTTTTGGCACATGTGAAAGCAACAGGATCGGTTCCAAATGCTACTGTAACACGTCCATCAGAAGCTGCCGATGACTTAATACTGGATAATGTTGAACGATCACCATCAACCGGCGTCCGCAGAATATCACGTCGCACTGGTGTTAGCCGAGTGACTGCGTGGATAACAATGCATAACTTTGGTTTGAACCTATTTCAAGTTCTGCTGCTCACTGATCAGGACCCTCGTATGCAGTTTTGAAACTGGCTTGTTTACCGACGAATCTACTTTTACTCGAGACGGCGTCAATAATTTGAGGAATTACCATTCTTGGCAGCTTGAAAATCCCCACGCAACTATCGAACGGAATTTCCAACACCGTTTTTCTGTTAATGTCTGGTGCGGTTTGTTAGGGGATCACTTAGTTGGCCCTTTTGTGTTTGACTGTCGGTTGACATCTGAAGTTTATCTTCCATTCTTACGAGAATAATTGCCTGAGTTGTTAGAGGATATTCCGCTGCAGAGAAGACAACAGATGTGGTTACAGCATGACGGTGCTCCGCCCCACAGGATCCCTTGGATTATTACTTGTAGGGACATATGAAGTCTTTAGCGTATGCAGAGAAATCGCATACCAGGGCTGAACTGTTCCGTAAAATTACTGATGTCGCTGACGACATAGGAAGTAATCGTCTTGTTATTGGGAAAGCCACCAGTTACATTATTAAACGGGCTAGACTATGTTTACAGTGAAGGTGGACACTTTGAACAACTATTGTAAATATACTAAGTGACATATAAATCCGAACACCCAGTTTAAATGGTTTTATTTTAATAAAATTTTGTATGCTTAATACTTAATGAAGCATAATAAGTAAATGATAAAAATTTCAAAATGATTGCACTGCTTTAAAGCCCTTTGACCTTTAATAATGTGTGGATGCACCCTGATTGCTACGCATTCTCCAACGCGCCTAGGCATGCTTCTGATCAGGTGGTCAATGTCCTCCTGTGGTATCTCATTCCAGGCAACGACCAACTCCTCTCAAAGTGCTTCTAGAGTCTGAGGAGGACTTGGTGGCCATGGTAACAATGTGACATCATTATGTTGAAAGAAGTCTATTGTGACTCTTGCAACATGTGGTCGGGCATTATCTTGTTGGAAAGTTGGATCTGCCAGGGTGTCAAGATAGGGTAAAAGATGGGGTTCTAGAACTTCGTGGATATAACGCTGCGCGTTCATGTTACCTCTGATGAAGATTAAAGGTGACTTGGAGCCATAAGCTATAGCACCCCAAACCATAACTCCAACAGTGTGATGAACATGTATTTCAACAAAAAACTGTGGATTCCTCCTTTCACCACATCGCCTTCTAACCCTGGCACGACCATCGTGCGTGCCTAAACAAAATCGAGACTCGTCACTAAAGACAATACTGTTCCATTCCTGATCCCAGAGTGACCGTTGTCTGCACCACTCAAGGCGATTACGTCGGTGTTCTCGAGTTAAAGGGAGGACCCAGTGTGGCCGGTATGAAAACAAGCCAAAACTTCTCATTCGTCGGTAAACACTTCGCATGCCAATAGGTCTTCGTGTTCTGCAAACCATTGATTTGCAATGGACCTGGTAGTGGAGAAACGGTCCCTTAAGGCCAATAATCTTAGGCGGCGATCTTCACGGTCTGTTGTTCTACGGCGGCGTCCAGTGACACTTGCTCTTTGCGTACGGCCTTCTCGAAGCCATGCCTGACAACACCTAACCACACTCTAACTGCAATTGCCCGAAAAGAAAGTCCAGCTTCCCGAAGTCCCACTATACGGCCCCTATCAAACTCACTAAGTTGACGAAATCGTACAGGTCTCCGTACTCTAGGCATCGTAACCGATCGTAAAGGATGTCAAGAACCAAAATCCGCCAACGTTGATTCTTTACTGCGGCTGAAATATTCATTTTTAGAGCGTTAGTGAATTAAAAAAAAGCAGTATAAAAACCGGAATGTCCAACTGATAAGGCTGAAAATTTTTTCACTTGTTATTTACAGTAAGATAAATACATTCACCAACTTTTATTAAAATAAAACCATTTAAACTGGGTGTTCGGATTTATATGTCACAGTATAGTTATTTTTATTGTACCTAGTAAATTTGTGTTAAATAAAAGTAATTTTTCAACAATATTGTGGTTTTCCCACCATTATCACCCTAAAAATTAAAAAATCATTATCTCGATAAGGAACCATTTGCGCACCCATGTTCATAGGACTTTTTCCCTCGAATTGACCTGAGGAACACGTAGAAACATTTTATCCCTTACCTCGCAGGACACCCTGTATAAGGTTATGTGGCAGGGCGAATTATTTTTTCCCCGAGAACTATACCATAGACTTCATCTCATAGTAACATATGTACAAGGCTTGCCCTTTTAAACACCTTTGACTTTATTAAATATCGTTTTCTTTCGCTGGAAAATTTTTGTTTTTCTGATCTATATCGGTTCAGCTTTCATCAGAAGAAAGTTATTTTTCATTTTAAAAAAATGGCGTCAAGTAGGTTGACTCTGCACTTCTCACGCAACGCCATTATCAGTTCATAAATGATTAAGTTCAGCGCAATTTAAATCTTCTGAGAGACAAGTCAGGGACATTTACAACCGAGAAATTAAGCGTATCAAGTCACTCAAACGGGCTCATACAATTAGCCATAGACATAGACATTCCTTACCTGTCCTACCAGTAGTCACAGTCGATGCGGAAACGTTGTCCTTTCCGACATCTGCGCGGCATCGGTGTAGCGAGTTATCTTACATTTCGTCCAAATTCCGTGCATATGTTTTTGGCACTTCAGTATGAATAGATATATAAGTTGAATCCGGTTCGCCAGACGGTGGGCTGAGATAGGTACGCTGATCGAAAGCATGTCTCTATCATTCTAACTCTTAAAGGCAAATATACGGGTAAATCTGTGATGTGTGTAGTAATGTCGCTAATAGGTGCATAGAATAATCGGGATTGGGAGTGTATAAATATACTAAGATCAAACAATTAATTTGAGGCTAAGCTCGTCATATTTGCCGCGGTACTCTGGTGCTTAGGCTTCTGCCTACGTGGCTGCTTCTGCATGAAAAAAAAAAGAAATATAATCAAATTTACAAAAATCTCGGCGAGAAAAAAATATGAGCATACTTCGAAAGGCTTGTACTTTAAAATGATGTCTATGGTTTTTTGAATAAATAATTCGCCATGTTACATACATTTTAACCACATATGCACTGTTACGAACGAACATGATTTCTCAAAAAAAAAATGTAATTAAAGTCCTACAGAAATTAAGTTATGAACCTGAGTCACAATGATAAATTGAGAAATAAATATCTGTATTTTGCGTTCATCGTCGTGATATCAGAACACGCATTAATAATTTATTGTAGCAAATATTTTTTCATACTGATAAGAACGTGTAAATAAGGTTTAATCTGTATCGTGGGTGATCTGAATGAAGAGCGGTCGATTTTTGTGAAGTTAAATAAGAAAGTATTTTGCGAGTTTATCTTTTTAGTTATTTATTAATAAAAATGGCACATGTGTACACGAATGAGGAGTTAGTGGACATTGTTTTAGCGTACGGAGAAGCAGGGCAAAATTCGCGAGCTGCTTCTCGTTTGTATGCACACCGATTTCCGGAAAGCACATACCACATCACGAAACATTTAGGTCAATTGTTTTACGTTCACGTGCTAGTGGAGATTTGCGTCCCAGACGTGGAATGGATGGGCGTCGGGTTCGTTACAACGAGTTTTAAATGCCGAAGACGAAATTTTGGATATTGTGGAAGAAAATCCGGGAATCAGCCCAACAGGTCCCAGAAGTGCCACATGCAACAGCATGTCGCATATTACATGAAGCAACTACCCTTATCACGTCCAGAGAGTCTAAGCGTTGCTACCAACAGATTACCCCCTAAGAGTAAGATTACGTGAATGGTCGTGCAAGAAAATGCCCGAAATGCCCGTTGTACAGCTGATACTTTGGCCACCGATGAAGCTATTTTTACTCCTGATGGGATAACCAAACTTCATAATACACACGTTTGTACGCAGTGGTCCACACTCACTTCTAACATCGTTTTTGTTTAAACGTGTGGGCAGGTATCGTCGATGAACGTCTAATTGGACCACCATGCACATTGCCAGATCAGATGGATGGTCACTAGTATTTGGAATTTCTTCGGAATGATTTGCCGGTCCTTCTTGAAGATGTGCCATTGGCGGTCCGAGCACGGATGTGGTTTTTGCACGATAGGACACCTCCGCATTTTCGCTTAGAAGTTCGTCATTCGTTGAATCAGGTATACCAGATATGCTGGATCGGAAGGGGTGGACTAATTGCATGGCCTTCACGGTTTCTCGCTCTGAATCCTCTAGACTTCTTTTTATGGGGATACTTAAAGAACGAGGTATACCGTACTCCAGCTCAGAATATTGAAGAATTGCGTGACTGTGACTGAGGATAATTTGAGCCTTCAGGCACAGCAGGAAGGAGGTGTATTTGAATTAGTGCGCCGAAATTGGATTAGACGCACCCAAGCTTGCATTGCAGTCAGTGGAAACAATTTTGAAAAGCTTTCATAAGTGAACTGTTAAGCTGTATTATTTAATTATCTCAATTTCTGTAGGACTTTTATTACATTTTTTAGAAACACCCTGTATATTTCAGGCTTTCTCGAAAAAAAGTGTCCCTAGAACCAAAGCAATCCTATAATTAGTTTCTGAGAAATAGTCTGATTTGCAAAAATGGTGAAAGTACAAATTGCAGTTCTCACTGAAACTGCTCAGGCCAAAAACCTCCTTAAAACACCTCGTAGGAAGGCGTTGGGAGGCGCAATGTTGATCGTAACTATGATCATTACAACATTAGTTTCAGGGCAACCTGATTTTTATGTGTTTATGCTGGAATAGATCTGACACGAGTTGCTCGAGAATTCAGGACAGGTAGCTTTTCAAGGCCACACTTCATGTTTTACTTTAAATGCATTTGGAAGACTACAAAGATTTTTGATTGAATGCAAAGCTTATGTTTTGCTTGAAAAGAATATTTACGTTGCAAAAAATGTTAAATCGGAATCAGATTTCGAAGGTTTCCTTTTGTACGGTTTACCAATACGCCATTCGAAGCCCTTTGTTACACAACTTTTCTAGAAAGCCGATGAAAACGATTTTTTCAATCAAGAATTCGAAACTTTCCTACTTGTATTAAGTAGTGGATACCTTGATGTCATTGGATTGTTAAATCAGTTGAGAATAAATTGGAAAATGTCTTCACCTCTGGAAGGCAATGTCAGCGGTCCACGGAATTAGTTAATTAATCTCGTTTAGTTACCAAGACAAAATTGGAGGTTCCAGAGTTATTCAGTCAGTGAATGTACCAAATCTAGGGACGTGTTTAAAATAGCCCATGTTCTTATTGATAGGCTCATCCCCCGACTATTTTGGAAGGTACATTAGCTCATCAGCTGTTAGCAGTTTACTCACATTTTTAAAACCAAAAAAAGTGTTGACTATGGGTGTCTTATCAAGAAGTTTATGAAAGTAATGAGGATTTAACTGATCATCTTGCAATGATTAGTGGGCATTATTATAGAGTTGAATCTGGTTTCCGAACCCTAGGGATATGTGGTTGTTTGACATGCTCTCCAAAATACTGGAGTTTGGTTATCCTTCGAACAAGTTGACTCAAACCATTCGATATGTAAGAAGCAGGCAAAAACAAGAAAACTCACATTAATTGTCAATATCCTTAAGCTCACATTAGTGCATTTTTCCTTTCCCTTCCGCTTTCAAAATCAACATGACCTCAATTTGACCTTGTAGATGTCATAATCAAAGACAAGGGAAAAACCACGACTATTCTGTGCCCTTGAAAAGCTATCTGTCCTAGGTGTCGAATACGATTCATAGGGATTGTATATAGTACCTGCTGTCCCACCGGCAATATGTAAAATAAATAGATCTTGGTTTGAATTTATCAATGTTAACCGTCATACCTATAAAATGACGGGCAATTGAAACAAGTTATATCATTAAAAATCAACTGTATTAATTTTGTTTTACTTTCCATCGGAGATGTAGTGTGGGCGTCTTTTCGTTAACTTCCAGATTCTGGAGTAGCACCCCTTTTATTTGGTACCTTACGTTTACTTGTTTTGGTTTCGGTGCTACCCCGTCCATTCTCTTATGGGATTTCAACCTTTAGCATGGGAAGGCATTGCGGAGAATCACCATTCACACACCTCCAGTTTTGTTTTGTAGCTGCCTTGTAGCTGTTTTTCAGCTGATATTGTTGGAAGCCACCCCTTGAGCAAAACCCGTGCCTTGCTCTCGTCTTTTACATACCTACATTACAAGCTGCGCATTCAATATTGTATAGAATACCTAGGCAAAGTATAAAAAAAAATATTTCATACATACGTTTTAGGTATTCTATACGTAACCTAGGTATTGTATAGAATACCGGATCATACAGATTACCGAAAACACATAAACTGATTCTAAGAGTTCTTGGTCCGAGAACTGCCACTTTCACCATTTTTGCAAATCAGACTATCCGCCTACTTCACAGAAAATAATTATAGGATTGCTTTGGTTCCATGGACATTCTTTTTGGGGAAGGCAAGAAATATAGTGTACTGAATTTTTAGACAAGTCGACTTGGATCCATGTTTCATGTTTTGTGTGTGTCCAATTTGGACCACGGATTCCGATTCAGGGCAGCAAAACCTTTGGAGAAGTATACTCTAGTTTCTGAGAAATAATCTTGTCGGTCTGTGTTATGTTCGACACTTTGAGAAGAGATAGCTACGAATAAATACCAAGATATCCTACGTATGGGAATCTCTCTGTGGGAGATACAGCTTAGGTTAAATTAGGAAAAAGCTGGCTTACTGGAATATTTAGGAAAAACTAAAATTTGGCCAATTCGTTATTTTTTCCTGACTAATTGGACTTTTTCATTGGCACTTTTTAGGCACTACATGATGGTGTTTTTAAATTTTGTGCCCGACGTTTCGATTTTGAGAAACCATCAACTTTGTTTATTTTATGGTCCGAAAAAATTCTACATGTTACATTTCTCTTCTTAGTTATAAAAAAAATGTTTTTTATTTAAGTAGGAAAGCAAATGCTTGATGTAAGATTATGTTATTACATAATGATATGATGGGGTAAAATTTTATAAAATGATGCTTAATGGTATTCAGATTAAGGAATGCATTTATAGGGTGCCATTATTTTCTAAACATAAATATGATCTAACACTAGAATTCAACATATCACGTAATATTTCTGGTGTGATCGTGCTAAATGCTTCCAATGCACATTTTCGTAACTGCGCCTCAGTTTCAAAAGTATGCTGATAAACTTGATTTTTAGTAAAACCCCAAATAAGAAAATCCAGATGATTTAAATCCGGGGAGCGCGCTGGCCAGGACACTGGAGGTTCCAATCTACCTTCCGGGAAATAGCTGAGAAAGATACTCTCGAACTTGCCATGTTCTTGATTCTAGACACTTTTTTACCCCGCAGATTATCTTGAGCCCAGTAACGAGAGATGCGGCGATTAAAGATACCATTATAAGTGACCATACTCTCGTCGGACCATATTATTTTTGACAAAAATGCTGGCTCCGTTCGCTATCCCCTGGTCTGAGTCCTTGACAAATCCTGAATTGATATGTGTGATATGTATTTTTATATTAATGGGCTGTGGATTTGGCTACCCCTACGTTTTTCTCAATTTGCCTAGTTGATATCTCAGAGCTCTCAGCAACTGCTTCTAAAACATTATTCTGAGTTTCTTCTATTCCTCATATTCATTTAAATTTCGAGCCAACTCTAAGAAAATGAACATACTTTTTTTGGGAAATTATCAAGTTCCGCAGTATTTTTAGTATTTTTGTAGCACAAAATCTTGTACATCAGCATGTCGAATTTTTCTTCGTTGATAAAATAACCACCTCGCATCTTTGACGATAATAAAGCAATGTTAATAATACACAATAATAACAATACTTGGTGACAGCTATTTACGTCAAGTCAAGCATTTGTTTGCCGCACCTACTTAAAAAAAGTAAAAAATAGAAAAAACGTATTTTCCTTATAACCAAGAAAATAAATGTAACATGTGATACATCGTTGAATTCGTAAAAAATTCTATTAGATACAGGATGTACTTTTTTCAGACCATTAAAAAATAAAGTTGATAATGGTGTCTTAAAAACGACCTGACAGACACAAAATGCTAATGGCAGTTTCATTAGTTTTTTTATATTTCTTGAAATAAAATCAGAAAAAAAATAAAAAAGGTTTCGAAAAATATCTGAGTAAGCCATAAAATTTTCTCTTAACGACACGTAGAAAAAACTTTTTCCTATTTTAACCTAAGCCGTATCTCCCACGGTTACTGAGATCCCCCTGCATAGGACATTCTGTGTAGTTAGTACATAAGTCATTTATCTTTTATAGGTAAGGTTGCCACTATATAATCAGTTGCTCTATCCAACAGTGGTGTTCACACCTAATGAAGCTGACTTCAAATGTGTTCCACCATATTCTATATACAGCATGACAATCATCATGAAAAACATCACGTGTATGCCTGTACGTTTCAGCTGGACTTTGAGAGAAGAATTTTTCCATATAGAGAGGCTGACAGTTGACGCTATGGTGAGCATTTAAACATTCGAAATATACATATAAAAATTGCATTGTTTACGTGAACTTAGCTTTATTTGTTTGCTTGTTGAAGATTTATTTAGCATTAATGCTACAATGTCAATTTTGTATGATTATTCGTTTACAAATTTTTTTTTCAAATTTTACATCTTTGTCTATTAAAATTACCATATTACCATTACTACATCACTATGCATTGTGAGGATTCATAAAGTGATTTTTTATTTTCGCCTTAAACATTTTTAGATTCAATCAAATACTCCCTTTTGAAATACAGATATAAAAGTTATGCAACCATTACAATTTTGTAGATGAAAATCTAAACCACCTATACAGGGTTATCCAAATTAAGTGTCCACCATTAGTAACTTTGTTATTAGTGAAAATACAAAGTTGTTTGAATTAGCAAACTAGTAGCATTTTTAACGCTGGTAAAAATGAGAAATAAAAAAAACAATTGAGAGTCGTTATTTTGATTTTTTTCAGTAAAATAACATTTTTTTAAATGGAAACCCCTGTATATTATATTTTTTTCTGTTAAAGCATCAAATTTTAAACAAAAAAGTTCATAATGACTTTTCCGCTAAAGTCAAAAATAAAGTCAAAATAACGATAAATATTTTTAATTATTTGCAGTATTATAATATTAAGACGGCTATGAAAACAACATGGCGTTCGCGATTTGACAGCATTAAGATAAGCGACAAATTGTTAAACTGGACATACTCGCAACTAGAAGGCTTTGGAAAACAATGATAAAATCAAATAATGTCAAACATTAGTGTAAATACTTGTTTATAAGCTTTATTGTGTCATTAATTTAAAGAAAAATGTTCTCCCATGAAGAAAAGTGTGATATGTTAGAATGCTATTTAGTGTGCAGAAAATCCTCCTTGAGAGCAAGAGAATACTACAGTGAATTATATCCCGCTCGCATTCAACCGTATGAACGATATTTTCTTAGACTTTATCGAAAATTTAGGGGCAACGAAAATGTTTTTGCTAAAACAGGGGCAAAAAAAGAATTCATAATAAGCGAGGCCACGGATATTGCAGTTATTGGATATTTTGAAGCTTATCGTGAGAATTCAATAGCAGATATTCTCAAGGACTCTAATTTCAGTTATGGTACTGTTCAAAGGATTTTAAAAAAATACAAATTTGTTCCGTATAAGTACCGACCACTTCAAACGCTTTTGGCAGGGGATCCAGAGAGAAGACTTGTTTTTTGCCATTGGTATCTTAGCTTCTGTCGCCAAAATGTAAATAACTTTCGTTACCTTTTATGGACAGATGAATCAAATTTTTCAAATTCTGGAATGTTTAATAGAAAAAACCACCATTATTGGTCAAGAGAAAATCTTTTGTTAGTACATCCAAGAGGCCCACAAGTCCGTTTCAGTTTCAACGTTTGGTGCGGTATAATTGGTTCAAAAATTGTTGGCCCGTTCTTTTATGAGGGAACTCTAACTGGTGAAAGATATGTGGAATTTATGCCAGAAATTGTGACTAATTTCTTAGACGAATTGGATCTTATAAGTAGACATCATCTGCATTTTCAGCAAGATGGCGCACCTGCCCACAACTCCAGAGGTACTTATCATTTTCTAAGTACTACTTTTAATGATCAGTGGATAGGAACAAATGGCCCAATACAGTGGCCTCCCAGATCACCAGATCTAAACCCACTTGATTACTTCTTGTGGGGTTACTTAAAGAACCAAATTTACAAGCGAAGGTACGATAACCTTGACGCGTTAAAGACTGCAGTTAGGGAAAAGATAACCCAGATAGATGGTAGGACCATACTTAAGACAGTTCGAGCAGTTGAAAAACGTGCCCAAAAATGTATTGAAGAACAAGGTGGTGTTTTCGAGCATCATCTTTAAAAAAAATTGTTTTTGTATTTTGTAAGATTATAAGTTGATGTTGAAAATAAAGTTTGTCGATACAATTTAATTGTTTCAGATTGGAGGCCATAACTTCAACAATTTGTAACCTAGGAGAAAAGTTATTGTAAGCTTTTTTGTTTAAAATTTAACAGAAAAAAATATAATATACAGGGGTTTCCATTTAAAAAAATGTTATTTTACTGAAAAAAATCAAAATAACGACTCTCAATTGTTTTTTTTTATTTCTCATTTTTACCAGCGTTAAAAATGCTACTAGTTTGCTAATTCAAACAACTTTGTATTTTCACTAATAACAAAGTTACTAATGGTGGACACTTAATTTGGATAACCCTGTATAATAGTTATGCAACCATTACAATTTTGTAGATGAAAATCTAAACCACCTCTAGTTTCGTAGTGATAATGACCATTCAATTTTGTGAAGTTTTCTAAATGTGGTAGTAATAAATGATTTTTTAATCTGGATATTAAAATGAGAACTAAATAACATACATTTTTTTTACATTCAACCACTGTAGTTTTTCTAATATAGACTTAATCTTAGCACCTTTGTTTTTATTTAAAAGGATTCTCATAGCGGTATTTTGTAGAATTTGTAATTTTGTAAATATGTTTTCATTTGCTGTAAACAAAATGGTTGAACAATATAAAAAATGGTGAAAAGCTATAGTATTATACACATGTTTGTTTTGGAAAACATACTGTTATTATGGGATAGTCTATAGAAGCAATTTATCTTCATTATTATATATATTTTTAAAATAATTTAGTTTACTATCCACATATAGTGTATACCCAGATATTTCAATGACTCGACTACTTCAGTTTTTCATCATTAATTTTAGTGTTTGAGTTTATTAACATTTAATCAATTCATAATTTTTTTAACAGTTCTAAAGCATTGTCCAAATATATCAATTCATCTTCCGATAATATTTGAATTTTGCAGTGTTCTAAAATGTCAGATATATCATTAATCTTGAATTCGACCCTCATCATTGGCATATCGGAAAGTGTAAGTGATACGAAGTCGTTTAACTGGGAGCGAAGTTGCGTATTTAGGAAATCAACAAAATTCGTCTTAGAAAGCTTCGAATTTTAAAATACTTCCGGAAAGAGACGGAAAAAATCAAATTTTCCCAAATTCGTTTTAATATTTTCCTTGCTTTATTTTTAGTGGGATTTCAAAATAAATTGCACATTAACGTTTCCACTTTTTCTCTTCTACAGGATGACATAATTAGAATTTCAATATGACGTTTCGTCTCTTGTCCTCCAGCATCAACCTTATATTATCTTATAAACGGCAGTTTCTGAATATTTTTTTTGCAAATTCCAATGTCAAAATTTCGTTTTCTTCAATGGATTCAATGAATTGTTCGTATATTATCCCCATGAAGAGCTTCTCGACAACTGGCGGACATTAATCGGCCGCGTATTTGTATATAGATCAGAATGTTGAACTTTTGGCGCAGGAGTTAATGGTGGCACACTTTAATTTTGAAGGGAATTCACCAATAACAGGACTTTAAATTTTTTTTTGAGAGATAATCACTAAGATCTTAATTAGATCTCGTTTATGAGCTAGTTTTGTTTAGATTCACTCTGTCAATGTTTTTTTCTGCAATAATTAGTTTTTCTGTCACTACCACATCTTCGAGACACATTTTAGATAATTAATTCTTTCTATTTGGAGAAACAATTTTCTAATGTTTTCCGCACCATTTTAGAATTAGCTTCACTCATTCATTTATCCATAATTTGTTCGAAGTAGTTGTCGGCATTATTGAATGTTTCAGGTATATTGTAGGTAACTTTGTGAAATCAATTACTGAAATTTCTTTCATTCTATTTTCATCGAACATATTTTCCATGTCGAAACATATCCATTAGTGATCACTTAATTTCTACGAAAAGTGTAGTATAAATAATAATAATGTTCTCAAAAAGGCAGATTCGAAGAGAACTCTGGAGTTTGATCCACTCGCAAGCGATTTGTGTCAAAAACACGAAGTAAGACCATATAAACCACACGATCATTTATCAACAAAAGAAAACGCGCATTTAGAAATGGCTCTTGCAAAAGCGGAAAGCATCAAGGGGTTTCAAATGTTGGTTGAACAAGAAAGCAACAGGTATGTTTATTATTTATAATTTCATACATGGTGGCATAAAAACAGTGGCAACGTTACTGTTGAAGCTACCTTCGTCTGTTTTGACGACTTGCAGCTCCGCCACTTTCGAAGATATTTAGATAACTCTGAGTTCACAAAGATTTTATTATTATCGATTTTAAGCTGATCTGGAACAAGTGCTGAAATTTCTTTCTAGATATTTATACAGGGTAACTCAAAACGCAAAGTGTACCTATTCTGAAAATTTTCAAAGGGAACACCCTGTATATTTCTGCATCGTTAAAATATTTTTTGTGAAGTTTATACAACTTGTTGTGTGAAAATATTTACTTGTTTCCATAGAATATCTGATTTTTAGTCAAAGTGTAGAATATATTTTTTTCTTGGAATCAACAGCAATAACTCAAAAACTGTTTGAAAAAGTGGTATGAATAATATAAACAAAAATATAAGAAAACTATTTAATGATGTAGAATATTCAGGGTGTTCCTTTTGAAATACATGAGAAAAAGTACGTTTTGCGTTTTTCAGTCTTCCAAAGAACAAACACGTTTGCGAATTTTTCAACTACTTCAGTGTGTCAATGAGATCGTTGAATGGCTGATATAATGTTTTAAATTGTTGTCTTTATTTTAATCACTTTTTATAAATGAAGCGTTTAGAACAATCATCAGATTTAAAAAAAATTAGGACGTGTTTTGCTGTTTTATTCGGATATAACCTGGAATGCTTGTGCTAGGTCGCAGTCCACTTTTCAATTTCATTAAAAAAGATCTGAGTTAAATTCTTTCGGTTTCCATTTCCATTAACATACGGTAGAAAGCGCCAACTGAACAGGCAATGGAAACGTCTAGATTGAAAATATTGTCATCGTTGCTTGGATCATTCTGTACAGCTTATAGACCTACAATTTAATTCCAGAATGCTGGCAGTAACTGAATCCTCTACTGAGAGGTATGTAACATACTTTACTTTTATTTTATAAAAAAATATATACGAAGTGATATAGATAATATAACACCCAGTTATAATGAAGTTATTACAGAGATTTTTTTTGGTATACCTATATTTGGAAAAAACGATAATCTTTTCAAGCGTATCAATAGACTGATTTTGTGATATCGTCTGTTCTTACAAAAAAAGTAAGCGATAGTTGCGTTTTGTATCTATAATCGGCACTTGATCATCGTTGTAAAGATACTCTTTAATCTGTTCATTATGCTTAGAATGAGAAGACAAGAAAATTATCAACAGCTTAGCTAGTTTGGTAGGGGGCGAATAGTGGGTTTTGGTCATGCTGGTTGTTCATTTAGAGAAATATCCATCAGGGTTCACAGAAGTCTAAATATGGTGGTGGTTTGATGTCGAGCATCAAATATCAGAAACGTCGTACACGAACAGATCACTGCCTTAGGCTTTTGGCTCTACGGCAGGGGTATAATGTATGTTGAAAAGTGACAATGTCGTTTTTTTGACATTATATAGATTTTTTGTGACATTATTTTGGTTTTTCTAAAAGATATTAACTTAGAACTAGCTGTTATTCACTTGATGTGCACTCGTACTGTAGCTGTATGTGATGAATAAACGTCGCGATGCTGCAACTATCAATGTTTGGCTCTGATGTGGTGTGTGTTAATATAATCTGTGTATGATGACAATTCCTTTGTTTTATTTACTTCAGATGAAGCTGTACATTAGCACCTTGTTCAATTTTTTGCCGGTAAAGACAAATCCTTCTACGAGCGAGGAATTATGAAGCTGCCTGAAAGATGGCGAAAGGTCATCGATCAAAATGGGCAATACATTATTGATTGAAGTTTGTGCTGTATATGAATAAAATGGCCTTAAAATAAACAAAAAAAAAGCGTCATGACTTTTCCGACAACCCAATATTTGCACTACAAGGCACTGCATCAGAGTCATCGCAGGTCTCACTTGTATGCAGCCATATAGAGAGGTATTCATCAACGCAAAAAATCTGAACTCTTCCATCTCTACCTATATTTATCTGCTTATGTTATGTACATAACAATTGGGGCCTCTAAGAAAACGCAGAGTGATGTACATAGTTACAATACACGTATCATGTATAAGTTGGATATTCCTAAGTATCGTCTAGAACTAGAAACGGTTTTAACTACTATGGAATCCACTTTGATAATGTTCTTTCTGATGTACTCAGAATGACTGGATCCGGCTCATTTAAGTATAGAAATAAAGCTTACATTATAAATGAAGCTTTTTATACCATCGAAGAATTTTTAAATAATTACTTTTCGGATCTCTTTTAATGGAGTTGTAGTGTGCTTGTTTACTTTAACTATGTTTTTTAATTTGTTCAGATGTGTTCGTTCTATAGGTCTGTATTTCATTTACAATCATATCATTTTACAGTTTTTCTGTTAATGTTGTTTTTTACAGATTTCTGTTAAGGTTGTTCTTTCCAACAAATTTTGTGGTTTTTTGACTTTACACTTTTGCAATTTAACTTTTACTCACCTGTGTAAGCACGTAAATGTATTAAGGTCCAATAAAGGCATGAAATGAAATTCGTGGTAACATACTCCTATACCTGATTTATTTTACAATTATTGCTGAACTAACTGAAAATTAACATTTCTGTTACAGAAAACCACATACAAAGGCTCTTGATCCTGTAGAAGCTTGTCAGATTCTTGAAAGATTGTCGGAATGCAACTGGGACGAAGAAAGGTGTCAATCAGAGCAAGCTCGTATTCTGAGATCATTGACAGAGATTCATAGGTGAGCCTCGATTATTTGACTGATGATTTGATGACTTCAAAATTTGATGTTATGAATTGTCCATTATGTTAATATACTGATTGACAAAACAAGGTAAACACCTACCTATGTTTACTGGAATTCAAGAATTTTTGACATGTCGATTTACCTTGCCTTGAACAACAAGTGATAAAATGGTCAGGTTTTTGTATTAAGTTTTTGTGGTGGCTGCGTGTATTGTTTGGTGATAAAGAAGCATTCAGTTTTCGTATATTTACGGTGTTACTTAAATGTTTCGTGTAGCTTACTGAGAAGTCTTTTTGTGATTGCTCCGGGGACCGGGAATGGTATCAGGTGGTCTTTAGTGACGAATCCCGCTTCTCTCTAGGGATGCACGATGGTCGGGCAAAAGTGAGAAGACGATGTGGTGAATGACGTGACCCACAATTTGACAGCGAGCGTCACGTCACAATTTGCATCAGATGCAAGATGACAGCCCGACGCTATATTCAGGAAGTAGTGGAGCCTAATCTTATTCCATACCTAAACATTATCCAAAACTCGATTTTTCAACAAGACAATGCCTGACCGCATGCTGCCAGAGCATCGTTAGCCTTCATGGATTAACATCGCATCAACCGTTCACCTTGGCCACCACGATCGCCTGACCTATCTCCAATTGAACATGTCTGGGATATGATAGGTCGCAGGCTCTTGAATTTGCCTCCACAGACTTTTGCAGCTGTTACTCACGAAGTTGCAGTAGCCTGGAGTGAGATACCCCAACAGGATACATTATTGAACCGGCTTCTGCAGTCAGTTGACGAATGAAGCTTAAAATTTAATCATTTTACAAAATTTAATCATTTTACTTGTAAGGGACACTGAACATATACGCCAAAAATTATTAAAATCGGATAAAAATACGTACCTTTTTTTGTCTTTCAGTATATTTGAGTTACTCAGTGGCAAGGAAAATAGAACAGATAGTAAAAATAATTTTATTTGAATCAAATTTTGTATACAGCTAGGCATAATCGAGGGGAATTATTGATATTCTCGTGAAAAGTATTTTAAAGGGTCATGGTGCTGAATTGGGGGTGAAAAATTGGTAAAAAAACTCGTCACCCGGGGCCACTCATTGAATCAAACACTTAACATATAATTTGGAAGACAAGATTCCACATCCAGGTCACAGACGCGCAACAATTTTTGGATTTTTTCAATTAGTCGTTTTTTGATGAAATTGTAAGTTGTACACTATAGCTAGAAGGAAACGGCATTGCATAGGTGCATAGTGAGGATTTGTGTGCTAGTGATATGTGTTGATAATAATTCCATGGCATTCTTGTCTCAAATACATTTACTTGAGATTCAAAGCTGGAAAGTTAGTTGCGCATTCACTTTTTCGTATTCATTCTGGAAATTACATATGCAAATTTGCTGAATTTCAAAAATGAGAGAGGAATGAAAAGAAAATACCTGGTTGGTGAAGGAACAGGTGAAAAAATATGCTACAGACAGGAATATTCATGAAAATGGAAAGGAATTATATTATTTTTTAATTCCAGTCATTTAAATTTTATAGAAATTTATTTTGCGATGTCAAAAGAAAATACAAATCAGCTCCTGGATGTGATGCATTGCGAAAATGTTTGATGTGTGATGCGTCATTACCAATTTTTCTTTAATGTGGCTCAATTGCACACAACGTGGGCATGGCAGCGATTTCTCGTAGTACTTGAAACACAAAAAAATTGAGAAAATCCTAATTTATACTTTGAACATAACTTGTCTTCAGAAACGACAACATATAAGTGACCCGTCGGGCACAGCTAATAGATATACTTCATTGGCAGCATATTCAGTAATAATTTTCTCACATAGCAAATATCACTGATTTTATATACATGCAGACCAATACACATAATCATCTAGATGCAATCTTGCTATTCAGACAACTTTCTTTGTTTCATATCTGATCAGAGATGAAAACTACAGAGTACTCGGTTTCACAAAACAATGCGTGTGGTTGATTCATTCCTCCATAGATGGACGCTCACAGCGATCATAGCGAGCAGACGTGCAATGAAATATTTGCATCCTTAGAACTACCTGGTCTACAAGATGACATTTTATTGTTTTTTTTGACATTTAATTGGTTTTTTATATAATACAAATGTCGATTTAAGCAACCCAAAAAACGTATTATAAGGATAGTCAGACTCACGTTCCCGACTGACCCATTCATGGTCATTTTGTAGCATCATTACTGAAAACTAAAGTGCTCTAAATGCAACTCAAATGTCCTCTATCATATGTTTTATGGGCCGCTAAAACCGAATCCGAAGCCATTTCACACGTATCTGATAGCGTTTACCTTTTATTCAGTGAAAAATTACAAAACTAGGCGACACTTATCGATTTGCATGTGCTAAAATCAATTTATAATTTTCATATGTCTGCTCATGTTTAGACATTTTATGAACTGGTTGAAAATTACGTTCAAGTTGTAGGAGTTGAATGGTTGTAAACTTTGCATGTTTGGTATCAGTGAAAGACTTAATTGAAGGCACTAATATCACACATTTTCCATACATCGACCATTGGAACAGAAATACGATAGATTTATTATGTATAGTTTAAGATATAGAAGACGTACGTCTAACTTAATTAATACAGCTCCAAGTTTCGTTTTGACAGAACCACGCAATTACCTTATGGAAATCGGACTTCCGTTAAGCTGGTTGAATTTCTGATGTGTTGCATGTCTCACCGTCTTGAACAAATGTCTGAATAGGCACAACCTCCTAAACCTTAAGGGTTATGAGATAAATTTAGGATTGTCTTAGATTATAAAAAGTACTTCGCATTTTTAGACGTCAAGTACACTACCGACCTGAGACGATCGGGAACTCGAAAAATATACAAAAAACAGGTTTAGAAGTCACCTTGAATCAAGTTTTATGATTCAAAACGTTCAAAATGACCTATTACCTGAAATTGGAATATTTCTGCTATCATGATAAATGACAAAATGCGCATTTACGAGACGACAGTGGCATCAACCACTTATACCCGTTTTCCGGTGTAGTTGATTTATATATTTGAATTCAACTTGGAGCAAAAAATTCTTAGATTTTACAAAATGTCGAAACCACATGCTGCTTAGCAATATGGCTGTTATGATGGAAATTGTGCGCGAGCGTCCAAATACATCTTCTTGAAGAATGCTAATATGCTTCTGTCACAAATGTCTTGGCATTTTGTAAAATCTCAGAAGAATTCTTTGCTCAAAATCAAATTGTAAGTGGCTGATGAAATCGTTTCGTAAATGTACCTATTATTATTTATCATGATCGCGGAAATATTCCAATGTCAGGTAGTAGACTATTTTGGACGTTCTTGTCACAAAAATTGGTGTAAAGTTACTTCTAAACCTCGTTTTTGTATCTTTTTCGAGTTCCTGACCGTCTCTAGTCGACGGTGTGCTTGACCTCAAAAAATGATGATTGTGCTATGTTCTTTATAATTTAATTCAGCTTCAGCATATCAGAAATTTAACCAATTTGACGGAAGTACAATTTCCATAAGGAAATTGCGTGGTTTCTTTGCGAGGCGCGGGAAGTATAGAGTCAATCTGCTTGAAGTCATTTTCCATATACTGTGGATTATTCTACATGGAATCCTTTGGAATAAAGGCAAAAAGATATTATGTAGACAACATTTTTATACTCTAAGCTCTAGATGCTTGCGTTAATCTGCTCGTCTGATCGCCAGAATCGTATAAGTAATTTTACATAAGTAATATCATGAGGGAATAAAATCGAAAAGCTAAGTCATATTGTCACAAGGAGCATGAGTGCTGGTGGCACCTGCATGAATGTTTTTTGTTGAAATAATATTACTTTGCATTGTGTTTTTTCGATTATTTTTCAAAAATTAGTTGCCCGAATGGTATTTGACCAGACTATTTCATGAGTAACAGATTACTGGTGTCCTAGGAGATCATAATTACTTGTTATCAAAGGTATTGTAATTTTTGCTCAAGTTTTGCCGCGGGTAAACTAAAAAAAAACAGCTGGCAAGTGCTATCAGACAGAAATAATCAAAAAATATATTTCCAACATAATATCTAGGTCAGAGGACGCCGATTTAGACTTTGCCGAAGTCCTTCCTGAAGAGCCATCAATATCCGACCCATGGTCCTTGAGAAACATCCTGACCATAGAGCCAGTTAAAGGTCTCCTTGCTCCCTACGAATATATGACCATAATGGTAGGGCTGTGTTTGCCCTCGGATGTCAAATTTGAAGCTACGGCCGTATGTAATATTGAACATGGCGAGGAAGAGCAGGTTATTGTCAAGGCGACTTCGTCCAAGATCATGTATACGATGGATAAGAGGAATATCGAGTTTGGAAGAAAGGTATCTATTTTTACTCCACACGTCACGTCGGTCTGTCTTTCTGTCTGCTAAATAATCATTGGCCCGTCAAAACTTGGAAAGTACCGCACAGATTTTGATGAAATTCTCACACAAGTTTATTAATAAGCAGATGGCGAAAGTACTTAGTATTTGGAGATCGGTGCAGTGGTGGCGTAGCTAGGAGCAAGAGACGAAAAAGAGAAATATCGCTCAACCTTCATTTTATACAGCAGGCTACTTGAATCATACCTAATTTCATAGAATAACTGAGTCTTTCTTGCTGCATTTGGCTTATAATCCATTTAAATAGCCGAAACTGCCGCAAAAGTGATAACATAGCCACAAATTTATTTCCGCTGAGGTAATGGTGTGATAAAGGCTTGCGAATATTGTATGAAAACAGCGAGAAACCCATAAAACCTCTTTTTTGCTGGAACGGCTGAGGATATCTGGGATTTTCTTAAACCTAAATTTTTCTAATTTTTGACCATCAATTTTTTTGCTAAAATGTGTTGTTTGCGCGCTACAGCTTGCTGATAGTTTGATGGAGAGGGGTTTGCGGGGCAGGGGCGGGCGTACCAGCATTCCTGCATACCACCACACTGCCGCCGCACCGTCCACCAGGGTTGTCAGGTTTTCAGTCACGTTGTTCGCAAAGTTTTGATGAGCAAATCTCCAGAAATCGGCAATCTTTGAAATAACTAGGAGTCAATCATAAGACGACAGGTTAGAAATTGGAATGAATTGAGGGGACACGTGTAATCTGAACACTATAAGTTCATTCACAGGGGGCGGATCTATTGTGCTGGTCCTCATTTCATGTTTTATTAATCTATACAATTATTTTTTACAATGCTATACCTCGATCCACAAAATTGTTATCAAATGAATTTAAACGACATGAAGAAATTTATTTTGAATACCTATGTATATATGTATATATATAGGGTATATATAGTATATAAATTACTAGATAAAATTTATCTGTCACCTCACACAAAAATATTTAAAATATAGCATTCCTTTGTTTGTATAACTGTTACAATTTTATGATTTTAAATATTGAATAGCCTTCACTTATGTATGTTATATACATCATATTTTTTATACACTTACATTTTTAACTTGTAACCTATCAAATGTATTTATGTTTTTTGTCTTGTTTTTTAGTTAGGGGGGGGGGGGGGGGTTAAGTGGCATAGTAGCATTATGCTGAACTTCGCCCCCTGAATAAAGACGATTTATTATTATTATATCGACCAAAATGGATTACAAACTAAGTGGCGTCAGGAATGCTAAAAATTGCTAGATATCGCCAATTTGCTAGATACTGGGCGCCACTAAAGTAGCCAATCGCCAAGCTATCCATTTTAATCGTCATTTGAAGCCGTTGAATCGCCACTTTGGCAAAAAATCGCGAACGATCTCTTACTAACATGGTGGGGGTTATTCAGTAATAGTCCAGCTGAATTTCAAACCCTGAACTCGCTTGTCAGTTTGGCGTTCACCGACGTTTCTACAGCGAGTGTTTAGAGAAGACATCGTCAACTGCTCATCACGATCGGCCATTATCTATTCTTCACATATTTGACTGCTGAATCTCTTATCATGGACGTAGATCAAGAGCTATCGGTGATCAAACTGATTTGCGAGGATGATTATGAAAATAACGTGGAGCCTCGAAAACGAGTCTTTTGATGACTCATTGGGCTTCTACATCCTGTAATGATTATTATCATTGCCACTCATTTATATACACGTTCACATCTCTTTTGCAGCTCTAGCTTTTTTGTTGTTGTTCCAATTCTAAATGAAAATACTATACCTCACTTGTCCAGTCAATCGATAAGCGGCTAAAGACATTACTGCATCTTGTTCTGTACTTGAACGCATAAATTTCAAAAATTCATTAATATGGATACGTCGGTGAACGACACAAGTACTAACGAGCCTATTCGAAATCGACTGGCCTATCACTGAGAGTGAGTCACTGAGGACGTCGAAATAGTAAAAGAGGATCGTCCGCGTCAACGGTGCGGCGGCTGGTAATATGTAATATGTAATATCTCCGCAAGCCCCCCGCCAACAAGCTATCAGGAAGCTGTAGCGCGAAAACTAAGCAATTTAGCAAAACATTTGCAGAACTTTTTTCATGGCCCAAAAATTAGAAAAAGATACGTATAATAAAGTCCCAGTTATCCTCAGACGTTTCAGCGAAAAAGAGGGTTTTTGGGTTTTTCGCTGTTTTATAAAAAACAGCTGGTTTCCGGAAAACTAACATCTTACGACAATATCCGCAAGCCTTTATTACAACATTACGCCAGCGGACATAACTTTGTGGCTATGTTATCACTTTTGCGACAGTTTCAGCTATTTAACTGGACTATTAGGAAAACGAAGTGTATCGAATTCAGTTTTTAAAAGAGCAAGTTTTATGAGCAAACTGGATATTATATCAATCTGTTTTCGTAGCAACCTTGATAAGTTAATAGTGCATATTTTAAAATTTTAATATATACACGGTGTTCCATAGCTAATTGACTTAGTAAACATCTATTTTTTTTAAATAGAATACTCTATATTTTATTGGATATAAGTTTGATATCATATAACATGTGGTTTGGATCATCAACTATTTAGCAATTTAGTGAAATGTCTGAAAAAATGCCCACCTTTGACGGCTCACAACTCAGTCTTTTTGGAAGATATATAGATGAATTTTAATTCACAAAAATTTTATTATCGATTTTTAGCTGATCTGAAAGAAATTCTAAAATATTTATCTACTTATAATGTGTATTTCAAAATGCAAAATGTACATTTTCTCATAAATTTCACGCCTCTCGACTTCCTTCTCTGGGGCTATGAAAAAGAGGAGGTTTACCAGGAGAAACCTGTAACATCCGAGGATATGAAACGTCGTACAAGCGAGTAGTTTAAGCGGATACCTACAAAAACCCTTTTAGACGTGCAATATAATTTCAAGAGGTGGCTGCTTTAGTGTGCTTTGCACCAAGGTAATATATTTAGACAATTTATTGGCGATTCCTTGCCTTATTATGAGATTATTTTTGTTGTGTTGATAAAAGCCATTGTTTTGACAGAATATTTGACTTCACGTTTAAAGACAAGATTATTGTCTGTGTATTGAGTATTTGTTTTTTTTAAATCATTAGCAACAACTCAAAAACGTTTGAAAAAAGGTTGTATAAACTTGATATCAAAAAACATCAAATAAACTATTTAACGATTTAGAAATATACGGGGTGTTCCATTTGAAATTTTTGAGAAGGTATATTTTGAAATCGATGATAATAAAATTTTTGTAAACTAAGATTTACCTAAACATCTGCGAGCTGCGAGCCATTAAAGCTGGACATTTTTTCACACTTTTAACCAAATATCTAAACAATCGACAATCGAAACCATAGGTTATATGATATCAAATTTCTTGTTTCTAGTCAACTGAAGTACACAATAAAATATAATGGTGTATTCTTTAAAAAAATATATGTTTACTAAGGAACGAAGATATGGAATACCCTGTATATATTAGCATAACTTTGAAATATGCCCTAGTAACATATCAACGTTGCCACCATAACAGATTTTTGATATATTTTCCAGTTTACCCATAAAACTACTTTCTATATTCGTTTGAACACAGCGTATAAGTCCAATTTAGAAAAAATATATTCATTTATAATATAAAATGAAGAAACACTATCGGTCATGATGTGACGTCTTACAAATTGTAAGCAAAGAAACGACATCCATGTCACTCGTGGATGAACGTTGTCTCGTTTAATTTTTTGTAAAAAACTCTTAATTAACGAAAGAAGTTATCGTTTTCTCGTTTTGTTGTAAAAAAAAAACAATCACGGACGTTGGGTTTGTAAGAGCAGAAAGCACAAAGGACCCGGTAGCAGGCCTATGGGAAAAGCGGTTCCGGTTAATTTCACTGGATTTTTTATGCTATGCGACTTGGGTTCCTTATCAAATGTCCCCAAGGGCACATGCCATAAATCACAACTGTCCCAAGATATAGGCCGTCCAAGTCAGTGTCGGAGTCGGTTATACTTCGCTATCTGTCATATCTAGAAGAGTTGTGTCGATTAATATGACTGAATCGCTGCAATCTCACGTGTTTGGCATCCTAAGCAAATGTCTCAAAGGGCGCAAACCTTGAAACGCAACGGTTTACGAAACATAGGTCGTCTAAGTATTATGAGGTATCAGTTCTATTAGATTCTTTGAGTTGAAGAGTGGTTTCTGTTAATTTTGCCGAATTTCTTGAAGGTTATGTGTCTTGGCATGAGCATAGCCCCCAAAACTCAACGGGTGCCAAGATATAGGCTGTCCAAGTCAGGGCAGATAGCTGAGTACAACTGACACCCCATTATACAGACTTCGACAGCCTATATCTGGGGACCCGTTGAGTTTTGGGGACTGCGCCCATTGAGGCATTTGTTCAGGCCGCCGAAACACACATAACCCGTTGAGTCTGGGGGCCTGACCGAATAGAAATATTTGCTAGCTAGGCTAAGGCGCATAACATATAAAAAATCCAGAAAATTTAACCGAAACCACTTTTACCATAGGTGTTGCCGGGTCCTTTGCCACATTAGTTCAAATGCCGTTTATAAACTAGTTTAACCTACACACCACGCGGAGCCTGATTTGGATGCTGACTCACATAACCATAGTACCACAACATATCATACCATTTGACGTAGGACGCGAGAGAGGCAGGAAGGGAATGGCTTATCTAGAGTTTTTCGGAACTTAATAAAGTGCAACCCGCTTATAATGGACACGGTGTCAAATAGTGTATTATAGGCGAACGACTATCTTAAAAGAAACTTTTTTTCAATGAAAAAAGCAGCAAAAGTAACAGATTAAAAGCTTAAAATGTGTTTGTTTAACATGTGTTACATAAATAAAGATACATACAAAAAAGTTATAGGTAATTTTGTAATTTGCATTTTTTCAGAATCTGATACACATATTACAGGCATACGTACTGTGTAGGTATGTGTAAAAACCGTAAATTATTTGTCAAAAAAGCTAGTAATTTTCATTTGAACAGATTATTTTTTTGTATAGTTATTTAGAACAGCAAGTTGAATTTTATTTAATTTGGTAAGTGTGGCTGTGTGTCTTCTTTTTGCTAAAAATAACGATGCAACTTTTTCACGCAGTCTAATGCCTCCTTAGTTGTCACTGGAAGCTCGTCTCCATCGTTGTTTTCTAGTCCGTCTTCCTGTTCGTTATCAACGGATCCTTCATTAACCAAAATGGAGTCTGACAATTCCTGTGTTGCTATTAAATTATTGTCAACATTTACATACTCATTAAATTTGTCTATATGCAGTAAACTATTAATTTTCAGTAAATCATAATATGGAATTTCATCTTCTGGATTAAAATCGTTGACTATTTCAGTTGTTTTCACTAAACCAGCGCGGCGAAAACAATTACGAATCGTTTCTGGATCAACAAATTCCCATGCAATAGTAAGCAAATTTATAGCATCTAGCAGCTTTGGTAATGTTGACAACTTCTTGAAGCTCCATAATTTTCATCAAAATATGTTTCCGATACATTTGTTTAAGACTCCAAATGACACCCTGGACCATTGGTTGCAGAAACGATGTCACATTGGGTGGAAAAAATTGAAGGTTAATGTTATTAAGTGAGATATTTGAATGAGCGGGGCAGTTATCGACCAAGAGCAAAATTTAACGATTTTTCTTAACAAGTCCAGCGTCCCACTTTTTTAAATATTCTTCAAAAATTGCTTTATTATTTCAAATATAATCGACGCGAAATAAAAAAAGGTCTTAAATTATTTGCAGCACTGCCGTTGAATATCAAAAAAATTAGAACATGAATTTCTATTCATTCAATTACCTATTATCAATAGTTTCCGTTTTTCAGTACCAGAAGCATTAGCACAAATCATAACAGTTATTCGCTCTTTTGATAGTTTTCCTCCATTGCAAGTTCCACCTTTAATTTATGAGTTTAATCTGGTAGCATTCTGTAAAATATCCCGGTTTCGTCTGCATTGAATATGCTATCATCAGAATAATCACTGGATATTATGGGTCAAACTTGGGAAATCCAGTCATTGGTAACGTTCTTTTCAATTGAAGCTGACTCACCACACATTTTTCCAAAAACGATGTTATGTCTTTTCTTAATACGGTCTAGGCAACCGGAACTACATTTGAAGTAATCTCTAATCCATTTCCTAAGTTCTTCAGTCTTTATTTGTAGCATAGGTCCAGTTATTGGAAAATTATTAGCACGCTTTTGTTGAAACCATTTAAACAGCATATCAACGACTTGGGGATGCAGCAACAGCCGCATTTTTTTCTTTTGACTATTTGATTTCCAGTAATTTTTGTCACGGTTTTTCCAAATATTTGACACAGTTGATTTTTTAAAGCCATACGAGCACATATATTTGCTTGGGATCAACCCTGCTCAAGCTCACTAGTTATTGTGAACTTTTTGTGTAAAGTGAATGCACGTTTCTCACTTTTCGACATGTTTATAACTCTAATAAATACAGTATAACACTGGTGGCCGAGTTCGAAAGCAAACTGCGAAGCCAAACCGCCGTAAACGATTGGATCAGCTAAATCTGCTTCTGGAAACTACCAAAATAGCTCGCATATAATGGATTAAAATAGTCCGCTATAAGCGGGGGTCTATTTTAAGCGAGTCTATAATATCCGAGGATTTTACATGCAATTATTTATAGGACCTTAAATTGTGTCAATTATATACGGGTTTCCATTATAAGCAATTTCGTTATAAGTGGATTCCACTGTATATCAGTTATCTTAGGGCTCTGGTGTATGTCTTACTACGAACATGGTTAATATTGCTTGAACTATGCGCTCTGTAAAGGAACGCTATGTATGAAACACTGTCACTGTCCCTCTTTCCTTGAAAAAGGCCACCGAAATAGAGGAAATACTGGTAAACGACTCAGACATACGTATTATGAGGTTTCATTTACCAGCCGGAAAAAAGATGGAGAATTAGCGATATCTTGTTTTAGCTATGCTGTGAAATATGCGAAGAAACTATCACCTTAGCCAATCCCGGTTACGGTAGCTTCAAGTACCACATAAAATGCGACGATGACTACCCGCCGGACACAGTACCGAATGCTGGTTGGTTGTGCGTGACCCCGAGAGGTGGTGAATTGGGTACCGATGAAGAGGTTGTGTTGCATATCAGGTACTTCCCTGGATTCACAGGAGAATTCAAGGAATCCTTTAAAATGGAGGTGAGAACGGGATCAATGCAAAAAGTACACTGGGCAGAATGCATATTAATTTTATCCACGGCTCGCGTGAAACGTTGTAGGATTTGTAGACTTATGCCTGTAGTTTATCATGACAAAAGTTACAGGGTTTCCGCTAACCAGCGGCACCCAAACATTTCTCGAGAAAGTAGCATTACTACTGCTCAAAAAAAAATTCTTCACTATACGGAGGAACCTTGCAGCAATATTCAATAATGTATAGGGTGTTACATTGTTGAGCTGGATACCAACGAAATATATTTTTGGATGGTATGCTTTATATTCTGTGTTTTTCTACTGCGTGCAGAATGAAGTGTGGTGGAATTTGTAGACTTACTATATGTCTGTAGTTTATCGTGTGTGGAGGGCATTATTTTGGGATATGGGAAACGACAGTTACAGGGTATTCAAGTAACCAAGTGCATTAGAAACCTGTCTCGAGAAAGCAGCAAAATTACTGCACAAAAGCCTTTAGAAAAAAGGAAAATGATAGTTTATTATAAGGAAGAATCTTCTGCCAATACTGTATAGGCTGTTTGGACTTGGTACACAACTCTGCGATGGAACACCCTGTTACTTCTGTTTCCCATGATTGCGTTCATGCAGAGTAAACTAGAGACATTTTGTTTTAAAATTCCAGCTTATTTGATTCATCCATCCAGGTTCTCAAAAATTGTTCCAAACTTCTATCTTCTGATAATGAATATTTTCAATGTCGAGATTTTTTTAGAAAATACAAATAATCGTGACAGCCCTATGGTGTGATGTATCAAAATGTAGTAAGAATTATAGCATAGAAATATATGAGTATTGTTTTTTTAGATTATTATTTTTGAAAATAATGGAACTTTGTACCCCTGAACGATGAAATACTCTGTATAATATTAAATACTTTTGATAAGTTTATCGATGCAGCATATAGTGATCTACTAATAATTATTTGGCAAGCATTATTTGTCCAATAACAATACATTATGTTCCACAACACCCTGCATTTTACTCCCATTGTTCTTTGAGAAAATATCTAGATAAAATGAGCGAAGGAATCCAACTAAATAGTTTAACACAAATTTTGTCTGTGCACGTAAAATTCCACTACCAGACGGATAGTGCCCATTATCTCTTAAACGTTATGTTTATTGGATAGTAACCACGAATAATGCTGAATTATTTTTGTCATTCAGCTAAGTGGGAACATAAAACATAAACATGCTTGGTACGGCCGTTAGACGTAAAAACATAAAATCGTATTTAAAGCTACCACTGCTTAAAAATAAATTGAGCGAATAATAACAATCTTCTCCGATAGCCAGGCTGCAATGAAGAAACTAAGTGCCTGGATTGTCTAGCAGCGAGTCATCCGGTATCGTTAATGTGGGTACCGGGGCACGCTGAGATAAAGGGCAATGAGACGGCGGACGCTCTGGCGAAAACAGGATCAGCCAGCAAGCTCGTTGGCCCTGAGCCAGCTTTAGGGGTGCCCGCTCAAAGAGTTAGGAGGAAAATGGAGAAGTGGATTGCAAGACAACACTCTCAGAAATGGAGAAGCATCTCCAGACATCTCCGTCAGGTGCGGGAACTCATTGTAGGGCCAAGTGCTAAGGATGGACGTTTCTGCTTATCTTTGGACAGAGCCAACTTAAGGTTGCTGGTGGGATTGTCGTTTGGCCACAACACGTTAAGGCGCCACCTGCACGTAATGGGGGTGGCTGAGGATCCCTTGTGTGAGCGCTGCGGGGTAGAAGAAGAGACCTCGGCGCTGTGAGTCTCTTAGCTACTACAGGCAGACTATACTGGGGCCCATTATGTTGGACCCCCAGGACGTGAAGGAGCTTGGACTCAAGGCCATACTCAACTTCGCTAGAATGGCAATGCTTGAGGTCTAAGGAATGTAGAGGTGCACAAGGGCCCATCTAAGTGGCCTATGCGCTGGCTCCTTATGGTGGCCGGTATGCCTCTAATTTCACGATTCATTCATTCATTCACACATGGTATAATATGGTTTATAAATAAGGAAGTTTATAAGTTTATGGCGAAATATCTTAAAATTGTTGATTCTTTTGATATCATCCGGGAGGCACATGTACATTTTCGGACCATTATAAATGGTTAACTTATATTTGATGTCTCAAATTTAGATATATTTTTAAAAATAACAGTTGATGTTTCAAAAATTAACAATGATGTGGCAGAGTATTTTGAGATATAAAAATAACGTCCTGCGTAGCTCTAGGATTGTCTTTAGTTATATATCTAATAGTTCGTTTTTGTAGAATAATCACTTTATTAAACAATTTTGGAAACAGACACAATAAAAGGGAATGCTATATATATATGTGATTCTAATTTCAAATAAGGCAAAGTAACTGCTTTTCCCTGAGTGTTCTTATAATAAAGAAACTTTGATAGTTGAGTAAAAAATTGATCTACATGATTAGTAAAATTCAATTTATGTTCAATGGCCAGTATTAAAAATTTGATGGAGTCTATTTAGTGTATCAAATCATAACTTAAATTTATAGAATCAAGGGCTTATTTAAATACTTGGACCTGGACTTACTAACATTGAAAGTTGAGTAATTAATTGTTATCACATCATCATCATCGTATCATATCATGAATATACCATTTATGGTTTAAATTTATTGTTAATATAAACTAAAAATAGTATCGGACCTAGTACTGATTCTTGAGGTAACCCAGTTTTTATATTTAATTTATTTGAAGTATGTATATCATGATACTCTTACAATTTGGAATCGATTATTTGAATAAATTTTAAATCAATTGAGTGAAGTTCTAGTACTCGTACAATCATATTTGTTTAACGTTCCAATAACAAATCATGATTTACACATTCAAAAGCTTCGAAAAAGTTACAAAAAATCAACTGAAATTTGTTTATCGTTTAAATTTGAGTATAACTGTTGGAGTAATGTGAAAATAGCAGCCATGGAATTTTTTGTTTTTGAAAGCCAAGTTACTGGTCACTTATAATTTTGTTGATTTTTAGAAAGTCTTTTAATCTAATATGAACTATTTTTTATATTATTTTTGCTGTAAATGTGATTAAACTTATGAGTCTTTAATTTTCTGTGTCAATTGGGCATCCTTTATGAATGGGAATCACTATGGATGTATTTAAAAAACCTGGTTAAACACTTTAATTAAGAGAAATTTTTGTGGGCGTATCCAGAGTATCCACTGGAAAATTAGCTATAACATTTAAAGAAATTTGATCAATACCTGATGATTTTATTGTCGACAGATCCTATTGGGGTGGCTGATATGTAACTGACTGGTTTGTATCTTGAATATTTCTGAAGTGAAATAAAATACGTTTTTTTTTCATCTTAATCTTTTATTTAAACTTATGTATGAAAAATAATAATAATCTTGAATTACATTTTCCATCACTTTTTGGTAGGTTTCGGGAGGAATATTTTTTTAACAATTCTTATTAACATTTTATCAGTTGTCGGTAAAAATCGTGAGTTTGGGTATTAAACTGCATTATTGCATGACTGTATTGTCGGTGACTTTCATGGTCACTAGGCTGTAGTTGTTGGGTTAACTGAATTTTGTATGGCCGCAAATGCAAGTCTTTATTTAAAATAGTGCATAATGACGTGCGACGAATACCCAGTACTTGAGAGCGATGTCTGGTAGACGTCTCAGGGCGCTCCACTACACTTTCACGAATTCTCTCGATATTTTCCGGAGTACGAACAGTTCGAACACGGCCTTGGCAAGTCTTTAACTTCATCTGTTTGTTCAAATTTCCGCACCAACTGACTGATGGTGTTGACACTGGGCACATTAAATCTTGTAACTTCCGAATCGTTGCAACAATCGACTCATTATTCAAGTAAAACGTTTTTACAATACGGACGCGTTGTAAGATCGTGTGGCGCTCCATGATGAATTGGACACATGTGCTTTAAACAACCACTACGGCGCCACCTACTGAAATGCGTGTATCAAAAATAGCGCGCAATTTAAATCAGTCAGTTATACATGTTCCACCCTGCACTAAATGCAGTTCATAAATGTCCGTAGGATAAAGTGAGGATTTCTGATGTACATTTATATGATTTAGATTCTTCAAGGGGTCATCAGTGCAGTAATAACCATTTACTACGTGAGAATTTATAGGTGATATGTTAGTAGAAGTAGGAGGTTTACCTCTTAATTCATTTATGACTTTCCATGCCTCCTTGGTTTTATTGCCTACACTTATTATTTTCTGTTCATAATAATTCGTTTTATAGCCCAGGACAATTGGGTCGAAACTGTAATAATTACAAATGGGATCAAACATCAATCGATTCGAATGTTCAGTAAGACGGATATCCAAAAAACTTGAAATCAGGTTATCTAACTTTAATGCGTTGTTACTTCTATCGTCAGGTCCAAAGAACCAATGATCACAGTCTCCACATGTATAGGCTTTTAGCTAGCGAGTGCTTTTGTTAACAATCATCATTCATGATTTAGAAATATTAGGCCCGTATCGTCAGTCGTCCCTACAATTGTAGGGCGCGTGTATGGCCTGCTTGATTGTCATACTCCTTTCTCTCCTTCAAAAATTTCTAGATTACACTTGTCCCGTGTCAGCGTCAGCGCTCTCCTATTGTGAAGATATGTTTTCATTTTAAATTGTAGGAAATTTCAGGCTGATAAAACATGATATAACTCAAAAGCAAGCACAATTTGATGCAAATAGATGTTTGTGACATAACCTCGAAATAGAGTTCTGACACGGAGAAGTAGAAAACTATGACAATCAAGAAGGCCATAAAGGCGCCCTACAATTGTAGGAACGATTGACGATACGGGCCTTAGTTACAGTTCTGAGCAATCATAGAAAGGGCGAGCTTACACCCATGTCAAACTTTATACCTTAGACTTCAAAAAGTACTTTCGAACAGTTACCGTGAAAATATGCTAATTTTTACAAATCCCACTAAAAGCAAATAAGAAGTTGCTAACATTTTTCACTTTCAGATCGGCTACCTCGAACCGTTCGAAGTCTTCGTGCACGGTTACAGCGCCCCGGCTCAAATCATGATGAGCCTTCTGAGACCGGCCATCTTCGATATACCACCTGTAGCGCAATACCTGGCCATTGCGCGCTTGACTCTTGACTATTTGAGATCGCAGACTGTCAAAAGTATCAATCTGCCTCGGCATTCTCGACTCTATGCACACCATGAGGCTGACGGAATAAACTCGGCGATTTTTCAGCAAATGGCGAAAGAGTGGGTGATCGTCACGGAGAGTGTAAGTAAAATCGGATGTTGTCAGGTTTAATGAGTTTTCAGGAGATCTAGGATATCGCTGAATGGCCCAAAAGCAGTTTGAGATGCTCACTAGCATTGCTCACTCCAGGCGCGTATTAGCCAAAGACGTGATTAAGAAGCTTCTGATCTCGGTAACAACGGGAAAAAGTGCTCATAATTCGAAATAACGAGATACTGCACGGCCAATGCCGAACGTGCAGTGGGTAACTCCAAATGATGACTTCACTATTTTTATATCTACACATATTTTTCTCTAAATTTCATGATCCTTGAATGTACCACCGATTTCGCCCAACCTTTAATTTGTGTTACTCCGACTATGATGGTTCTCTGAATATTTTGTCAAGTAGATTGACTCAGTACTTATGACCCATTGATATACAACAGAGGCGGACTGACAAACCGACCTAAATGAGAAACACGGACTTATCTGATGCGGATATCTTCAAGCAACAGAAAGTATGAGAACTGGTGAATATTAGCGCAAGTTTAGTACTTCCATCGTTTCTGTAAAGCTAAATTTTGAAAACTGATTCAGAGGCGGCGGAATCACATGCAAAAGGAAATAAAATCGCTGGAAGATAGTGTTACATCGTTCCAGAGATTCCTGCTAATTTTTAGATACTGTTTGGAAAGGATAAAAATTGTAGGTTGGAAGTTGTATGCGGTAAATGGTTGTAAACTGTTTCATATTTGGTGTCAGCGAAAGACCTCCTATTATTAAGAAGCTGCTGATTTCAGTGATACTATGTACAAGTCAGACATAATAAACCACACATATTTTCTCTAATCTGCTATGAAAACAGAAATCTTATAGATTTGCTTTATGTAGTTTGATATACAGAGGACGAAGATTTACCGTACCCAAGTGAACCTACCTAATCACGATTCGATTTTGCCTTTTGAAACCTTTCCTTTGAAACCTCCAACGAAGGCATAGGAAGTGTAGTGTCAATCTAATTGACTCCATTTTTTTAATCATTAATTTGTCCTACTATCCTTTCAATTTTTTTGGAAAAATAAAAATGTCTATACTCTCTGATGGTCATACTCGATTCCATGGTCCCACAGTATCCTTGCGTGCTAAAGAGCCCGCAATTTTCTTTTGGATAATAGCTTTCGACTAAATTTGTTGAAATTCTGCATAAAGGTAGTTCAAAATGGCAATCAAAAGTCGCAATGGGGTCAATCACCAGCAACCACGTCCCTACGCATTACGGAACCCAGAATTCACCGAAGTAGAAGTTATTGATCGACATGAGTTTTAAAATAATATGATTAGAGAAGAAGTTAATATGCTTTTGTTAGGATTTCTCCCAGATCTTGAAGTGATTTCTGGGCTTTTTAAGCCTGTCCGACCAGTCAACGCGTAAGCCGTTACGTTACGGCTCAGGCTATTTCAAAACTTTCAAATTCCAGGATGTTTACCCGTCAGAAGCCGATATCGAGCTAGTAATAGAACGAGACCTGCTCAACCAGAGGTTATCAAATACTTTAGATATTTTGCACGAGCATGTGGTCACCAGGAAGATTCATGGCATTCCTCAGTTTGTGCCCCCCTCATATATTCTTGATTTTGGATATGTCATACTTGGTAAACCTGTCTGTTACACGGTAGGTTATACTGCCTTATTAGGCGCAGATTTTGTAACATTATCTAGTACAACTGCTCCAGTACAATGACCTTTGGAGTGCTAGTATTGGTCTATAATACGGAGAGCAAGTACATTTTTAATAATACAAACAACCCGACTGTAGTAACTGAAAAGAACGAAGATTTGATTGTGCGATTAAGAGAAATCTAGAGACAACTATGTCAAAATCGTCGTTTGAGTCAGTGGAATATGAATTTCAAGGTTGATTTTTTTATCAAAATCCTCGATTTTGTTGTTATAAAATTTTAATACAGCTATTGACCCGCGGGAATCAAAATTGGCGCCTTTGACAGAAATTGGACCAATGAGAAGGCGTCTTCGTAGTGATGGATCTAACGAATTTGATCGATTCCTTGTTAAATGTCTCTCAATCTGTTTTAGAATCTATGCTCCGAAAACCAAAATTATATTGATCATATGATTTATACAAGGCAACAAGATTATTTGATATTAAGCAACCTTATGTTTTACATACTATCAGCCACTATCTCAAAGTTGTCAGTGAGCACGATAGTATCACACATTGCCATGATACTCGATATAAATTACGAACAAAAACTGTCCCTAAGCCTCATAAGACCATAATGAAGCGATCTTTACTCTATTTGGCTCCAAAACTATGAACACGTACCCAAAGACTTAAAAAAAATTGAGATACACATAATTTTGAAAATAAATTATCAAAATGGATACGCTCAATAGGAAAACGTCATATTATTGAATTCCTATGAAATATTTCTTCAAGTTTCTTTTAACTCTTTTTTTAATTTGGAAATCATTCCAACATACAACTAATCCATGTACAGGAATTGTCCTTCTGTGGACTGAAAGATGTATTTGTTTGTTTGTTTGTTTACGATTTAGTTAGCATGATTGCTACAATGACATTCTTCTAAAAAATTAAACAATTACATAACATACAGATATTTAGAAAAAAACGAAATTTGCATCTCTAAGAATGTTCACTGTCCATGAAGTATTCCTTTAATTTTCTTTTAAAGATCTTTAAATTACAAGTAGAGTTTATATCATTATTTAGTTTATTAAATTCAAGTAATACTTTCTGAAATATTAATTTGCTAGTTATATTACTATTGCAATTTTGTAAATGAAAATGAAAACCTGTATTTCCTGTTGTATAATAATTGATGTAATGATTATTCAATTCTATGTAGAGTGTTCTAAATGTTGTAGCAAAAGATGATTTTTTATTTTAAATATAAAAATAAGAACCAAATATGATATGGAATTTTTAATATTCAACCACTGCAATTCTTGTAACATAGATTTTATTTTGATGTACTTATTTTTATTCAATATTATTCTGATGGCTTTATTTGCAGGACTTGTAATTTTGAGAATACAGCTTTATTGGCAGTGAACAAGATAGTTGAACAATGTAGTAAATGTGGTAGAATATTGTATTATAAAATATTTTTTTGGAATATGTACCAACACGATGAGAAGCAGTATAAAAGTAATTTGTTTTTTTGTCAATTTTTGAAATAATGTATTGATAGTGATCCTCAAACTATCAATATATACCTAAATATTTAATCGATTCAACATTTTCAATTATTTCAGCATTTATTCTAACTGTGATAGTATTTTCATTTGGGTATTTCTCTATTAGCATACATTTTGTTTTAGAAGTATTCAATTTGTGTTTATTTACATTTAACCATTTTATGATTTTTACCAAGTCGGAATTTAGAATTTTTAAAGCAGTGTCTATATTTTCATCTGATATGTATATTAATGTATCATCAGCAAATATCTGAATTTTACAATAATCTAAAATAGTACAAATGTCAATGTATAAAATAAATAGAAGTGGACCTAGTTTACTACGTTGTGGTATACCAATAGAGATATTTTTTTATCTTGATAATGTAGATCCAATTTTTTTGTTTTTTGACTTCTGTCAATTTAATCGCTTTGTAGAATTTTGATTACAGATCCTTTAAATCCGAGGTGATGCAATTTTGTAAGTAATTTATCCCTGTCAATAGTTTCAAACGCCGTTTTGAAGTCCAAAAACACTGTTACTGTATGTTTCCTATTGTCCATACATCTCCTCCATTCTATGTTATTCTTTTTCTTATATAATTGAGCAAGTAAATGTCTACTTCTACCGTGCGAACAAAATATTACTCAAACCAGCTCTGTTACTGTTGACAGGGAGATGTCGCGCACTCTACTGGACGGTGGTACGATTACCCGACCACGCTGCGCCGGGGTGACGCTGGCAAGGCTAGAAGTAGTCGTCCCATTGCCCAGTAGATGGCGCAAGACCTCCCTGTTAACAGGGCTGGCTTGAGGAGCAGGTTTTTTCGCATGGTAGTCAAGTAAATTGAATATTTACTTGATGTTTGTTGAAGAATATGGACTCGGTAATTTTATTTATGTCTTCCAAGAATTCATCAAACAGAATTTTGTACAGCAGGACACTGTCATTTTCAAAGTAGTAGTAATATTATAAGAATTTATTTAGCGCGTTTGTCTACATCAACAAAATAATTATAAACAACTTAAAATTAGTAAATTCCAGCCATATGTTGGATTATAAAATAAAAATTTTTACATTGAGACATTTTAACTTGCGAAGCATGTGTCTAATTGGAGTATATTTATCTTTATTTAGTATTATTCTCATGCACTTACTTTTTAAAATTTGCAATCTTTTGATACTGGAATTATTAGCTAAATATAGTTAGTCGAACAGTACAAGAAAATCGGAAGAATAATAGTACTCGTATTATAGATAAATTTTCTACTAAATGAGCTCGGACATCCAGAAACTCTTGATAAATATTCCACTTTACTACTAATCTGGTTTATAATAATCATAAAAAATTTAATCATATCTGTCTAGACATTTGTGTCCATGCTTCGAGTATGGTGCAATTGCTTTTTTTCCATTGGTGCATTATATAATAAGAGACTCATCCAACACCTTAAAGTAGGAAATGTGTAAATGGAGCGCCCTTAGATATATGTAAATACGGGAAACGAAGTCTGAAGGTCCATGGGTCAAACTCGGACAAATATACGTATAACGTATAGACCTTTTAATAAATATATTTAATCCCATTTCCTTGAGAATCTTTATTGAATACAATCGATAAATAAAGCTTCTCCAAGTTCCGCGGTATAAATTGAAAGTTGAAGGTTGGGGTGCACGAGTGAATATCTCAATTTCTTGGCGGTATTATATTTATACGCTTTCAACCAGGATAATTCTACGCACTTATTAGACGCATTTCACACATCATAGATACCCTCGTAGGTACATGTGCCCTTAAAACGTTAGAGAAATATCTTCGAAGAGCGTCTCCCTCTCCCTGAGTTGATCGAGTCGTTTGGTAAGGTATTGGGAAAGGGGCGACGTTGCCAGATGGACGGTATTATCGGTAGGGCAGGGAAAAGATGCCTTTGGACTAATTATATGGGCCTGTTTGACTGAATTAATAATAATAATGAGAATATTTATTCTCATCAATTATTATAAATTGTGAATAAATTAGCATGCCACAAAAGGAAAATATCCTTGTATGTGCATAACATTTTAACACACAACATAATCATATAACATAGTAGTTACAATAACTTAATTGGACTAAAAAAAATCTTTGTAATATAAAAGTAACACATAAATTTTGTATCGTAGATTAGCAATGCGGAACCGATATTTATATGTTACAGTTTTTTATAAATTACATCTTGCTTATATCAGTATTCAATAGCCACTCGTATAAATCTATTTTTAATAATGATATTCCGTTTTCTCTAATATACAGGGTGTTTCAGTTTATTGTTGCATAACTTTAAGATTCGGCAGAACTTTTAAAATTAATGCATAAAGTATATATGTCTAAACATGGGTCGAAAAATGCGTGGCTTCCGAAATACAGGGTGTTTAAATTTACTTTCTAAAATAGTTTTTTTTAAATATTTCGAACAATATTTGATGTATAATAGTGAAAATTGGTATACAAGGGTTTTTTGGTACGACAAAACGAACCATGGGCATAGTTTTACTGTAGCCGCTAGAGGGCGCTCTCTACTGTACCTGTAGTGTATTAAAATGACCGAAATTTTTTTCATAGTGCAATTTTTGGCTTTTTGAATAAAAAAATGATTCTTCGCACTTTTCAACATAAAAAAGCTCTCTTGTGAATTTTCGTTATAGGTTTTTAAGGTTCGATGCATTTTTAATTATTTATGATAAAATAACGTTAAAAAGTCAGTATCTCGATAATTTTTAGAAGTAGGCTGTGCCTGCAAATATTTTTGAAATTGAAAGCAGAATATGGTTAAACGTCAATTAGTTGACAGTTAGTTTTGTTGTCTGTTGAAACCTGAAACGTTTTTTTGCAATTTTGCACTTTTCAACATAAAAAAGCTCTCCTGTGAGTTTTCGTTATAGTTAGCCGTTTTTGAGTTATTTCGAGTTTTAAGGTTCGAAAATAATATTTTTTTTTACATTTTCGATTTGGGCATTATAAGTAATTAAGATGATCGTTTAGATTGTGTTTTTAAACACAGCAATAATTCCTAACTTCAAATAAACACAAAAAACAGAATATTAATTTGTTTAATTGTCCAATATTATTTTTAACAAATTAAATTAATTATTTACAACTAAAATGCTATTGGATATTTAGGACAAACATACAAAAACTAAAGTAGTTGCTCGAAATATAAACCCAATTGTTCAATACACAATTCACATCTACGAATGATCGAACGTGGTATAGCATTATTCAAATAAGGCCTTATTTCATCACATGCATTCCTGATTCTGTCTATTAGCATATCTCTTGTGGTTACGAGAGTCTGGTACACTTTTTCTTTTAGAAATCCCCACACAAAGAAATCTAATGGATTTAGGTCAGGGGATGGTGGAGGCCAGGCGACTGGTCCTCCACGGCCGATCCATCTTTCTGGATAATTTTCGTCCAGCCAGTTTCTAACTATTCTCGAATAATGAGCTGGACAACCATCAAACTGGAACCAGGCCAATCTTCTTAAATCTAACATGACATCATCCCACATATTTGCATGTTCAGCCTTTAAAAATTTCAAGAAGGCAGCATTTAACCTTGCAGGCAAAAGGTAGGGTCCAAATAGTCGATTACGGTAGATACCAATCCACACGTTCACACTAAATTCATGCTGAAAATTTCTTTCCCGAACTGCATGCGGATTTTCATGCGACCAAATATGTTGATTATGAAAATTTACCACTCCACGTCTAGTGAAGCATGACTTATCGGTCTATCCACTGACAAAATGTGATTCTTCGTTCTCCGTCCCCTGGCTGTAGTCCTTGCACAGGTTGCGAATGGAAAGGACGTCCATGGTCATTTCTAAGAACACGGTGAACATGGCTTGCTGAAATTCCCAAGGCACCAGAAACTCTCCTAACACTTGTGGTCGGATCTCTATCAAACTCACGCAGAATCATACGGGTAAATCTACGCTGACGAACATTTATGTTTTGATCGCTTTGGAAATTTCCAAAACCATTTTCAATTATTTGGCGATGCACTCTTTATACTGAGCGAGTTGGATGTCGTCTGTTTGGAAATCTTCGTGCGTATTCTCTGGCTGCTTCTGCTGCGTTTCCATTTACAAAGCCATACACAAAATGAATATCCGCTAACTCTTGATTGGAGAATAAAAATGGCATTTTTATAAATCTTACAAAAAAAAAACAGGTAAAAGAAACTAAATTTCGTGCATTCACAATTGCAAAAAAACGTTTCAGGTTTCAACAGACAACAAAACTAACTGTCAACTAATTGACGTTTAACCTTATTCTGCTTTCAATTTCAAAAATATTTGCAGGCACAGCCTACTTCTAAAAATTATCGAGATACTGACTTTTTAACGTTATTTTATCATAAATAATTAAAAATGCATCGAACCTTAAAAATCTATAACGAAAATTCACAAGAGAGCTTTTTTATGTTGAAAAGTGCGAAGAATCAGTTTTTTTATTCAAAAAGCCAAAAATTGCACTATGAAAAAAAATTCGGTCATTTTAATACACTACAGGTACAGTAGAGAGCGCCCTCTAGCGGCTACAGTAAAACTATGCCCATGGTTCGTTTTGTCGTACCAAAAAACCCTTGTATACAAATTTTCACTGTTATACATGTAATATTGTTCGAAATATTAAAAAAAAACTATTTTAGAAAGTAAATTTAAACACCCTGTATTTCGGAAGCCACGCATTTTTCGACCCATGTTTATATAGACTTTATGCATTAATTTTAAAGGTTCTATCGAATCTTAAAGTTATGCAACAATAAACTGAAACACCCTGTATATTTGGTAAGATATACTTTTGGAACTAAGTATTTACGAGATTCCAAAATTATTTCCTTTTTTGGTGTTGTAATAGTTATTTGTTTATTTTTATTTCTAGTACCATAATCATAATTTCTAAAAATGGTCTAATGTTTGTACGTTTAATTTATGTTTTACCTGTCTGTAGCTAACTTATTTCACAACCGGTCTAACTTGTGCCGAACCTAATCCTTTTTGTATGAACTAATGATAGTGCAGGTCAAAACAAAATGAGATGCCTGCATTTGTCTGACCAAGAAAAGAAGACAGCTAACCATGGACAGCTGCTTCGTGCTCCTTAGCTACTCAGCACCAAACAGCTGTCCATGGTTGGCTGTCTTCTTTTCCTGGTCTGACGGACGAAGGCATCTCATTTTGTTTTGATCTGTACAATGGCTAGCAGACCACACTGCATTCTGCCAGAATCGTCAGCCATTTAACGGCACAGCTATTAAACGGGAATCTGCAACGGTTCCGACTAACAGCAGCGGTGGGCGATGTACAATGGTCCGATTTTGGTGCGATAGATTCTCATGCTAATGCGTTGGGAAGTGCACAGTAAACCTACATAACGCCATTTTTCCAAGTTGCCGTTCTATTGTCCTCCATATAGAAGTCCGATACTAGCACTTTAATAGACATTGTACTTGGACTGGATTTGACTGGAAGTAATTTAATACATTTGACACAAGGTTTTGATCGTGAACTATGGCCCAACTGACACTTTTGTGGGCGTGCGCCTAGGAAAGAAAGCAAGTTCAATAAACATTGAGTTTAGAGGGAGGAAGCTCGCTGTCGGAGAAGTGACTCAGTTGTTCGTAGTCTTCAATCCAACAGTTGATGAGTTCGGATTGGAAGATAGCATCATGGAAAATGATTTTGCACTTACGGTAACATTTCATTCATTTCTTGGACTTTGAAATTCACATATTCCAAGTGATAAACACGCAGCGATGATGGTTGCTATGGACACGACGCGATGTTAAGATAAAGATAAATCAATAACTTTATCTGCGATAAATTTAAAACATCTTTCTCATCTAGATTGTAATCGGCTTCAAAAGCTGAAGCATTTCAAAATATTTTTTTTTCGTGACATTGCTCAACCTCAGATTGCCACACCCTCCGTATTATCAGATCTTGGCCCAACAGATTTCAGTCTATGTCGGTGACTCATTAATCATTTATGGCAAAAAGCTTTGATGATGAACCGCGGTTACAGTACATAGGTGACCTCTTCACATCCAAACCGGCAGAGTTGTACAATGGATGCCGTCTACTCTGCATATCCTGCAAACAGTCAATGACTAATTCTCATTTCATAAAAGAATAAAATTTCAATATTATGTGTATGTACCCCTATACACGGTGTTCATTTGTAAACTTGCCACAACGGATTTATCGAAAAATGCTGATTAAGAGAAAAAACGCCGAGACACGTCAAAAGATTTTCATCCTCTGCCCAGAGGGTCATCCAATTAAAAAATTTAAATAACAAGGGGTATCGAGTAATAGCTTGTACGAAACGTATTTTGAAGTCCTTTATTTTGACGTTTGATTTTTTAAAATCGGTCGATTGGTTTTCAAGAAAATTTGAAAAATCTTTATCTTCATTTGTTCAGATAGAAAACAAAAACACACGAAAATATCACTTTTTATCTCAATAAGTGTTCAAAATGTTGTCTGTTATTGGCCAAACAATCATATAGGCAATGTTCAAATTCCTAACGGACATTTTCAAAAACATATTGTGGGATACCATGGTAGTTTTCGATGATGCGTTGACGAAGTTCATCCAAACCATTGATTCCCAAAGTGGTCTATATCGACCTCTAGGGGTCTATGACAACCTGCAAGGGGTCTACGTCAGCGAAAAAAAAATTGGGGGTCCATGAAATGAATATGGGGGTCCACGATAGTGGATCTCAACACATACACTGATAGTACCTATTTACTTACATCATACTATCTTATAATATCAAAACATATACATTATTTATAAAAGTACCTATGAAGTAAAAAATGTATAATATATGTTTATAAAATTGTGTAAGCTGTAGGATGTTGGTATTCGCTTTGTGGTCGCAATACATTTTGAACTTGTAAAAACCTGAGAGTCGCAGTCTCAGAACTTTGCTACCTTGCACTGACTTGTTCAATTCGTCACTCTATAAATACGAATGTGGGACAAATACGTTTATTCGTTTCCTGAATCTTGAAAAGGTAAGTGCTAAGAAAATATTTTAAAAAATATAAACAGATAGTATATCACACAAATTATAGTGAGTCAGCGTTATTTTGTTTGAGAGTGCTGGAGAAAAGTAAGTACATTATTTTTTATTAAATTTTAGTTTTGTACTCGTAGTTAGCAAAGATAGATAAATTACGCCAATCATGACTTTAGTTATTAGTAGTTAAATATTCAATCATGCAAAATTACACGAGTACTCCTCAATAGTTTCTTTTTGAAAGTTTTAGCAATCGGTAATATAATTACAGTGCAATCTCCGTAATTCGAGCTAATTGTTGCAAGAATATGTTCGAATTATGGAATGTTTTCGGAAAAATCAAAAAATATTTTTAATATACAGCTGCTGGATTTTCTGTCTTATTTAAATAATTTAATTTTGCCCACAGATGACTGATGCCATGTCCGAATCTAAAAAGAAATGTAGACAGTAGAGTGTTGATTATTTGAAATTTGGCTTCATTCCATCATTGCTGGACAAACAATCGCCTATGTGCGTTTTATGCAACAAAGTTTTGGACAATGACGCTATGAAACCATCTAAACTGCAAGATCATCTGAGAAGATGCCACCCTGATAAAACAGAGAAAGATTTTAAATACTTTCAAACACTCAAAGATAAATTTCAGGAGAGACCTACACTGGACAGAATGTTCGCTTCGACGTCACAAAGAAATGATGATGGTTTGCGGGCGTCTTACAATATCTCGTTACTTATAGCAAAATCCGGAAAACCGCATACTATCGGAGAGAAGTTAATTTTTCCAGCCGTTGAAGAGGTTTTAAAAACTGTTTTACACAAACCTGCATCTGATATCATCAAAAGAATTCCCTTAAGCAACAATACTGTTGAAAGACGTATTGATGAAATGAGTTCTGATATTGAAAGCTTCTTATGTAATTATTTGCAAACGACCCATTTCTCTATACAACTGGACGAGTCAACTTTACCTGATAATGTAGCATTATTATTGGCATATGTTCATTTTATTATGAATCAAAAAATCTACGAAGAACTGCTCTTCGCAAGAACATTGATAACCGACACTAAAGGTGAATCAATATTTCATGTTTTGAAGGATTACTTCATTGAAAAAGCAATTCCTTTATCAAATATAATATCAGTAGCTACAGATGGAGCACCTGCCATGGTTGGACGTTATCGTGGATTTATAAGCTATTTAAAACAAAATGTGTCAGGGGTGTTAGCAATACATTGCGTCATCCATCGACAACATTTAGTTGCTAAAAATTTGAGTGTTAGATTGCATGAATCACTTCATTTAGTCATTGATGCAGTAAACCGAATCCGAAGCAACGCGTTGAATACGCGGTTATTTGCGAAGTTGTGTGAAGAAAATGACGAACACTTTCATCAATTACTCCTTCACACTGAAGTACGCTGGCTGTCGAAAGGCTTATGTTTGACAAGATTTTTTGAACTTTTTGAGACTATTTTAGAATTTCTGGATACTAAGGTAAAATTTTAAAAGAAAATTTAATGAAGAGGAAAACAGACATCGCCTATTTAACAGATTTGTTTACAAAATTTAATATGGTTAATTTGCAATTACAAGGCGACAATTTAAATTTGATTAAAACAAAGTCCATCTTATCAGCGTTTCTTGCCAGAGTTAAACTAATGAAGCAAAATATTGGACGGGGCGAATTTTCTCAGTTCCCCAATTTGGCACAGACAAGCTGCCAGGAAGACGACGTTTCAACTTACGTTCAACATTTAAATGCCCTCTATTCAGATTTTGAATCTAGGTTTGAGGATATTTTGACTATGGTATTACCACCGTGGATAATTAATCCATATGGTGACATAGAAGAAACGAATGTCATAATACAAGAGGAACTGACTGAACTAAGTACAAACGAAGAACTTAAGGTTCAGTTTTAAAACGGATATCAGCAACAACAACATACCTGTTACTTATCCCGTAGTATGGAATATAGCGAGGAAATTTTTAATTTCCGTTCCGTCGTCATGCCTAGTAGAAAGGGAGTTCAGCGCTGTTACCAATCTCCTAACGAAAAAAAGAAACAGACTGGACATCATTAGCCGAGGAGATTTAAGATTAACCCTTACAAAATTGACGCCAAATGTTGATAATCTATTATTAAAGCATCAGGTTCATCCTTCTCACTAAAAATATTGACTTATTGCTTATGTTATTTTATTTATAGTTTATTTTATGTTTATTGGTGTCTGACCAATAAATGCCCGCATTGGAAATAAGTGTCCGCATTGATTTTTTTAAAGAGCCCCCCTTTTTAGAAAATATTTTTTTTTAAATTATTCTGAAAATTTAATGATAGGTACACACTAAAATTCGTTAATTTTTTGCCTATTTTTAGATAACTTAAACGTAGAAGAAGCGGAAATTAATCAAACTAACAGTGAAATTATTGTAGAATATACGTTTATATAATAATTAATAAACGAACTCGCTTATTGTACTATTTTAAGTAAAAAAACTTTTTTTTATTATTTTCCACTTTTTTCTTATTTTATCCGTCTTATTTTTTTTTCAATGCGGGCACTTATTCCCAATGCGGGCACTTATTGGTCAGACACCTGTTTATTTAATGTTACGTATATTTTACATAACAGATACAAAATTTTATTTTGAGTAGTTTTAATTTAAATTCAATTGATAAATGTATAAATTAACATGTGTTTTTACTTTAAGTTTTTAACATTAAACTTCACTACAGTTAGAAATTTACAGGAAATCAATATCAGGTAAGTAGGGGGTCTACCCAACACGGAAAAACATGGCAAGGGGTCTACGACACAAAAAAGTTTGGGGAACTCTGATCCAAACTTTAAGGTGGGGGAGTAAACACAATAGATTCTATAGGCCCTCTTCGCCCTATCCATTTATCTGAAAACTCGTCGTCTAGCAATTGCTGAACCGGAAGAACATAGTGAGGAGGAGCGCCATCTTGCTGGAAATATATTTCAGACTCATCAAATATAGGATTTCCATCCTCTTCGATTTGGTTTTCAATGGTTTTAGTGATAAGCGGATTGATGGTATTTTCCAACCTATCCAAATAAATATCTCCATTCAAATTAACATTAATAAACAATGGCCCAACAACTTTGTTTCCCAAAATGCCTGCCCATAAATTAATTTTCTGGGGGTACTGGGTACCTGCAGTTATGCTTGTTAACAAATCCATTTGAATAGAATGTGCATTCGTTACTAAAGCAGATATTTTTTACATGAATACTATTATCATTAGTCGCTGCAGTCATTTGTTCACAAAACTCAACTAGCCTATCGAAATCATCTTCTCTCTTTCGATATTTTCATTTTGAATGAAATTTAAGGAGTTTGGTAGCTCTGTGTACGGAGCCTAATGAAGTACCAGTCGCAGCAACAATTTTGCATAATGAAGTAATTGGATTTATTCCAAAATGACCCAAAACCTCAACTTGAGCGGCTTCATCCCAAACTCTCCGATGATCACGTTTTTTATTTGCAACAGATCCAGTTTGAGTAAACTTAGTAACAAGGTCCGAAACATACCTATGCGAAGTTATCTACGCCGGATGTCTAGCGTTAAACGTTACGGCAGTTTGTCGAGCACATTGATTTTGGGCACCATAGATTAGAATCATTTCTACTCTTTGGCTAGTGTGTAAGCCATTTTGGAAGTAAAATCTGAAGCAATAAATTAATTTTCACTATCCCAAGATTGTTACAAAGGTAACTGACAGCAAATTAAATTCTTTCTTTCCCTTAACAACAAATAACCAAACAGGTATAACAATAAATAAAGTTCGCCCAGGATATATGTGTTGATGAAAAAAATGCGGAAGAAAATCGGGTTGTTATTTGATTGTTGCCACGTCTAATCTTCCGAATTGCTGTTTATGTTGATAGTTGCCGATTTAAATTATAAACGAATTGTAGATTTAGCAAACCTTAACGGGAAACATTTTGAACATTTATTGAAATAAAAAGTGATATTTTCGTGTGTTTTTGTTTTCTATCTGAAAAAGTTAAGATAAATAAATATTTTTATAATTTTCTCGAAAACGAATCGACTGATATTAAAAAATCAAACGTCAAAATAAAGGACTTCGAAAGACCTTTCAAACAAGCTATTACTCGATACCTCTTGTCATTTAAAATGTTTAAGGGAATGATATTGGGGGGCCGAGGGTGAAAGGGGGTGAAGTAGTTTTTAGTTGAAACGTTTTTATCGCTTGACAAAGTGACATGTTTAGCATTCGTATAGCATTAGTGTCTAGTGTTACTTAAGTGATGAGTTTCGCTTATGTCACATCTGAGTTAACTTGTGTACAACTTTGCCAATCCATACGCATGAGAACAGTTTCTTTTTTATACTGTGCGTGTTTTTGCCGTTTTTTTAGCTGAGGCATGGCGGACTAATACCAGTTACAATAAGAGCAAGTGTGTCTCTACCTCGAATTGATTTAGGATGCGAGTGTCTTGAATTTGGATCTGTCAAAGTGGGTAGCGCATTTAGAAGATCAATGTACATCAAAAACAGGTGAGTAGTTTATATAAATAAATAATGGTACCTAATCATTAAAAGATGAATTTTTATCCAACATGAGAAAAACTGTTAGGTGTCTAAATAACATATATTTTTAGTGGGTGCTTTGAAGTAAAATGGTCGATCAAAGTAACAGCTTCTAACGCGGCATCTGCAAATGCTTTTAAGGTCATCCCCACTAAGGACGACCTACTGCCTGGAAAAAAACAAATACTGACCATCATTTTCATGCCGGAAATGCAGGGATCATTGAAAGCTGTCATCGTAGTAGACATCGAAGGTAACATGGCTGTTAAATTCTAATGCCGGATGCACACGCTTAGCAAACCTTCACAAATACAAACGTGTGGATTACCTTTGACTTGCCAGGCGGATTATCAACGCTTGTGGTCGATCCGGACATGGGTCGGTTTTCGAGCACAAACCAAAAAGGTTTGTGACAAGCGCTTGAGTACGAGTCAGACGTTTGTGAAGATTTGTGCACTGAACAGACGTGCGCTATTTCATTTGATAAACGTCCGGAAACGAATAAGTGAAGATGGTGAGACTCATGCCGTTGCTCTTGACATCACGAAAGAGTACGATTCGCTGTGGCACCCTGCCGCTTATGTAAACTTCCATTCTATAGCCTTCCATAAAAGCTTTGAAGACGGGTGGCTGACTTTCTATTTGGCCACAAGATATCGGACGTACTTGACGGGTTGTTCTCTTCTTCATCCCACAGGCAACAATGTGCTCCGACATTGTTGATCTAAAATATCAACGACCACATTTTCTGTTCGAACAATCTGATCCACAGATTTGCTGTGATAGGAATTCAGACTGACAGGACGACCTCTGCGGATGAGCTGGAGAAAAGAAAACTAGCGGCGACTTCCTCTCTGACAAGAGACCTGGAAGCTATCACTGCTCGGGGACGCAACCATCTGGTACAGTTTAATGCCTCCAAAATACAGCACTGTACCTTGACGAACACTGTACATTGAAAAACAAGACAAGTACTCATCTGACACGAACACGTTAATAGCGGCAGCGCTGGATAAAAGCTAGGCTATTTACTTAGGGCTAGGAAGTACTTTTCTCCGCAGAACCAACTAACTTTGTACAAGGCCCAGATAAGACCTGGTTTCGAGTACTGCTCACACGTCAATTCAAAGGGTTCCCCACACTATGCGGGAGGTAACATTCAGGCATAAGACCGTAAGACGAGTGCTCTTGTCGCTCGACATCAACAAAGCTTCTGGTCCGGACTTGATTCCTGCGATTGTACTGAAGAGATGTGCAGCGGAGCTTGCTCCAGTTCTTTCGCGTCTCTTCCAGATATCTTATGAATCCGGCACCTTCCCAGAATACTGGAAATTTGCTCATGTACAGCCCATCCCAAAAAAAGGATCTAAAACCGACCCTTACAACTACAGGCCTATAGCTCTGCTTTCTGTTATAAGTAAAGTGATGGAGAGGTGCATAAATCGCGAGCTTCTGGACTACCTCGAACGTCACAGCCTGATTAGCGACAGGCAGTACGGTTTCCGGCACCAACGATCCACAGGGGACCTCCTAGCTTACGTCACGCAAGTGTGGAGTAAACTCATACAGTCTCATGGTGAGGCTCATGTCGTTGCTCTTGACATCACGAAAGCGTTCGATCAGCTGTGGCACGCTGCCCTCTTAAGCAAACTTCCATCCTATGGCCTCCCAGAAAAGCTTTGCAGATGGGTGGCTGACTTTATCCCTGGCCTCAAGATATCCGTTGTAATTGACGGATTCTCCTCTTCATCCCACAACGTCAACGCGGGTGTTCCCCAGGGATCGGTCTTGGCTCCAACACTGTTTCTCTTACATATCAACGACCTCCTTTCCTGCACGATTAACCCAATCCACGGCTTCGCTGATGACAGCACTCTACATGCAGGAATTCAGGGTGACAAGCCGATCTCTGCCGCTGAGCTGGAAAAAAGAAGACTAGCGACGACTTCTTCTCTGACAAGAGACCTGGAGGCTATCACTGCTTGGGGACGCAACAATCTTGTACAGTTCAATGCTTCCAAAACACAGTACTGTACTTTGACGAACAAAAAGCGTCCTAGCGCTCATACAGTTTCGATGGACGGTCGAGTTCTACCAAAGAGCCATTCATTTCGGCTGGTCGGAGTCCAGATCACCGAGGACTTGATCTGGCACGAACACATCTCTTCAATAGCTGCAGCTGCTGGGAAAAAGCTAGGCTATTTGTTTAGGGCTAAGAAGTACTTTTCTCCGCATGACCTTCTCACTCTATACAAGGCCCAGATAAGGCCTAGCCTCGAGTATTGCTCACACATTTGGGGTGCTGCCGCCCCGACTACAGTGCCGTTGCTCGATGCTGTCCAGAGGAGAGCGGTCCGACTGATCGATGACTCTTCTCTAACAGACAGTCTCGGGACTCTTTCGTACCGGCGGGCCGTCGGCGATCTAGCTCTTTTCTATCGCTACACCAACGGGCTTTGCTCCTCCGAGCTCTCTTCCATGATGCCGCCGCGCGATGTGCCTGCCAGACAGACCCGCATGACTTCGGCGTCCCATCCTAACCGTGTCAAACTTCGTACATCCAGAACTGGCCGATACGACCGCTCCTTTGTCCCGAGGGTGTCTAGATTGTGGAACAATCTACGGGAGGAAGCTTTTCCCAGTTCTACTAACCTTAGACAGTTCAAAAATCGTATTAACAAAATTTCTTTGGGATCATTATAGCAGCCGCGGTGTTCCGGCATTTAGGCTTCTGCCTGCGCGGCTGTTTCGATATAAAAAAAAAAATAAAAAAAAATGTACGGGGTACTGCCGCCACAACTACAATATCTGTGCTCGATTTTTTTCAGAGGGCAGTTGTTCGATTGATCGCTGACTCTTTTCTAACGTACAATCTCGGGACTCTTTCTCACCGGCGGGCCTTCGGCGATCTAGCTCTTTTCTACCGCTACACCAGCGGGCTGTGCTCCTCAGAACTCTGTGCTTGACAGACAGACCCGCCTGACTCCGACCTCCTATCCTAACCGTGTCGAACTTCCTAGGGTGTCGCAATTGTATAAAAACATGATTCTCTTCTACTATCATGTCAACGGGCTTTGCTCCTTAGAACTCTCCTGCATAATTCCGCTGCGCGATGAGCCTGCCAGACAGACTCACCCAACTTCGGCCTCCCATCCTAGTCATATGACATTACGTACATCCAGGACTAGACGATACGACCGCTTCTTTGTCTTTCAGCTATCGAGATTGTGGAACAATCTACCTGAGGATACTTTTCCCAGTTCTACCAACCTTAGGCAGTTCAAAAATCGGATCAACAAAGTTTCTATAAGCCCCTCGTAGCAGCTGCAGTGCCCTGGTATTTAGACCTCTGCCTACGCGGCTGCTATGATATTTTGGAGTGAAATTAGACATTTTTAATTATTTTTACAATTATGCTTACTTTTCCAATACATACTGGTATATTCTCAAAAATGTGGATGATTCATCAGACGTAGACAAGCGTTTTGTAAAGACTCAATGTTTACCGCAAATGACCAGCGTACGGACATGGCATCAGTGGCGAAGCGTCCATGTAACCATTGTTACCATTGGTAATTGTTAAAAATCTTAAAAACAAATATTTTATGACTAAGTATTGTGAAATAATTTCATTTATTTGTTTACCAACAGCGATATGTAATAGTAATTCAGTAAATAGCAAATTAGCCCCACGAAAATAATGCGCCCTTTAGTGTCTAGGTTTTGCGAACACGATGAAGCTGACTCGCCTCGACTTGGTTGTCGGTTGTTACCATTTTCATTTATGGATACACTTGGTAGTCTGTCGGGGACCGTCAGTACCGGCTCGTGTCTGATCGCGGTCGCCCGAGTGCGTGGGGCGCTACGACTATTATGTGGGCTTGTTACCATTTTTTGATTTGGTTACCAGCTGTAGTATGCGTGCAATTGAACATGGATGAGTTTCGCTGCGTAATCGATCAACTACTTAAAAAGTCATTCACCTTGTATAATTTTTAAGAAAAAAAGGAGATCATTGAAAATGAAAAACCAACGCCTATATTAGATAATTTTAAAAAGGAATAAAAAAACGTAGTTTGATATTTTAAATTAAGTTGGTATATGGAAAATCTTGTTTATGTGGTTGTAAAAAACAGATTGTATTGTTGGCGATGTCTTCTGTTTTATACAGAATAAAATGCAGCGAAGTCAACGATTTAAATAGTTTTAGGGCTTTAAAGAGGAGACATGAAATTTCTCCGTTACATAGGGAATTGTTAAGATTCATTGCCAAAAAAGATCAAAAATTTTCCGAACAGCTAGAAAAGCGACTGTTTTTTCGCACGGCTTGAATTAGTCATAGCATAAGACGATGAGGTATATCAAGTGCCCCAGACGCTCAGTCCAGGGATGTTTACCTTAATTTAAGAATAGTTTACATAAAATACCTAAAATAAGCAAAAACTTATATTTGGGAGGTTCAAAATAAACTTTTTTTAATAAGATTTTTCATATCTGGTTTTGGTAACAGTTTAGGAAAAGTCACGCGTCGCCACTGCATGGCATAATGACCTATCGTGATCTTCACATCATTGAATATCAGTTTTATTAGGAATAGAGAGTTATTCTGTGTTTTTTTGTCACAGGCAACAAAGAACCCGTGCGTTTGAGACTGATCGGAGAAGGAATCATACCTGAGCTAAGCATCAGCAGAAATGTATTGGAATTTCCCCCTGTATTACCATTTGGCAGTGCTGGAACAGATTCATTTATTGTCAAGAACGCCTCACCGTTTCCTGTGGAGTACTGGTTTCCAAATTACGATGAGTAAGAGTATTTTATTTCAATTATTGGACCAATGCCTAACTCATTTCACTTCCAACGCATCAGCGAGAAAATTACAGTGTGTTTCAACAGAAAAGGGAAGAATGACATTATATGGTCAATGTCACACAATGAGTATATTCTGTGGTCCATACATCTGTATTTACAGATCATTTCGTCTGAGTTAGTGAATTTCTATATAATCTTATACAGGGTGTAAACGTTATGGTAGTCATTATTGAAATGGGTAATAGGGGGGTCAAAACAAGTCAAAAAGTTCGCATGACCCATGGTACAAAAGTCAATAGATTTTTGTCTAAATGGCTTTATAGTTTAAAACTTTAAGTGCTTTATATCGACCACAATCACCACAATCTTAGTAATTTTTATAATCTACTCTAAAACGTTTTTAAATTGGGTAATTAACAAATAAATGGCATTAAGTTGTTCTAACTCAAAATTTGTAGTGAGTAAGTAAGTAAGTTTCATTAAATTGAATATTTAAAACACACATGACAACAGCGCGTCGGTCATCATCACTCTTATCGAACCGGCAATCGATCTGAAACGGTAACAGTGGTTAGTATGTTGTTTTGTTTTTGTTCGCGTACGTCGTCGCTTTGATTTACAATGTTCTCGAATGAACAGTTCGCTGACATGTTGTTAGTTTACGGTGAAGCTCGTCAGAATTTAAATCTTGCAGCTCAAATTTATCGCGATAGATTTCGCCAACGGGTACACCCAGACAGAAGGACATTTGTGTAAGTGTGCCAAAGACTTCGAGATACAGGAAGTGTTCAGCCCACTAATCTTCGCACGCATAAAAGACAGGTTACTGTAGAGCAGGAGGAACAAATTTTAAATATCGTGGAAATCAATGTAGATATCAGCACTCGGGAATTAGGCCGTCGCGTAGGACTATCGCATACCATAGTCCATAGAATCCTACGGGAAAATTTGCTTGATCCCTACCATGTACAACGAGTGCATGCCTTGTTACCAGAAGACTATCCTCGCAGACTAACATTCTGTCAGTGGTTTTTGCACAAAAACATTGAAAATCCGGATTTTTTTAAAAACATTCTATCGACGGACGAATGTACTTTTACGCGAGATAGGATATTAAATTTCCATAATACTCACACGTGGGCCTCATACCATTCGTGAAAGTCGTAATGAAGCTTGTGTGGAAAGTGGAGGACGACATTTTGAACACCTTCTTTAGATACAATAAAGTGCAGTGTGGGTTTTAAAAAGAAAAACAATGTATGTATCAAATTTGTATTCCCTATTTATAAGTGGATTTTTTTAATACGTTCAATAAACTTTCACACACCAGGTGAAGCGCTGAGACAGTTGGTGGTAAGTCCGTTTTTTTTAATTGTTTCCATTTTACGAGTACATTATCAAATAATGAATAATACCTAAGAGCCAAAAATAACAAACTCCATCTTTATTTACACTGCGTTCCGTCGTAATTTGCGTCTGGCATTGCGGCGTTGTCAGATTTTATTTTACTTTAAAGTCGCTTTTCTCTAAAAAAATGCCGTTTTGACCCCCATGTTGTATGAATCTTTTTGCTTCTTTTAACCCCCTCTATCACCCATTTAAATAATGACTACCACAACGTTTACACCCTGTATATCAATAACAAATGAGGTCTTGTCTACATGCTGAATAGGTATCATATTTCACGATAAATACTGATGGGATGTTTACATTTAATCTAGACTTCGGCAAAACGGAGTACTGAATTACAAAGAGTTTCAACGATCTATTAAATTTATGAACTCAGTATAGGGGGTTAATTTCAGTGAACTAGTAATATAGCTTTCGTATAGCACGGACAACTGTTTCGTGCTTTTTGACAGCTCATCAGCATAGTCTACGCTTGGTCTCAGGTAGCACAATGAACGAAAGCTAAGCAACTATTCTAGTAAGACAGCACAAAGTGCCAGTCGAGTCTGGTAATAACGGTTAATTTGTTAAGAGGTACAGGATCCGATTTTAAAAAAAAAACACAAAAATTTGAAAAAACGATTAAATCTTTATTTGAGTCGATAGAATGGTCGATATAATTTAATGTTTAAAGATTATTTCATGTCAATGTTGGCCGCGGCTCCGCTTTAGATGGCCCATGCGCAAGGTCCAATTTTGGCACACTCTCTCCAACATATCGGCCGGTATCTCACGAATAAATGCTTCAATATTGGCTTCCAGTGCGTCAATCGTTGCTGGTTTATCCCTGTAGACATTAGCCGTAACATGGCCCCACAAGAAATAGTCCAACGACGTTAAATCACACGATCTAGGCGGCCAATTGACGGACCCCAAACGTGAGATACACTGTTCACCGAACTCGCCTCTCAATAGGGCCATTGTTTCGTGTGCGGTGTAGCATGTCTTGTTGAAACCACATGTCTGCCAAGTCCAGCTCTTCCATTTTGGGTAAAAAAATGTTTGTTATCATCGCACGGTAGCGCTCGCCATGCACAGTTACGTTCCGGCCATTGTCGTCTTTGAAGAAGTACGGCCCGATGATGCCACCGGCCCATAATCCACACCAAACAGTGATTTTTTCGGGTTGCATTGGTAGCTCTTGCAATGTTTCTGGCTGGTCTTCACTCCAGATGCGGCAATTTTGCTTGTTAACGTACCCATTCAACCAGAAATGAGCTTCATCGCTGAACACAATTTTTCGATAAAAATGTGGATCTTCCTCCACTTTGCCAGCGCCCATTCACCAAATTGGAAACGTTGTGGGAGGTCGTGTGGCTTCAATTCTTGCACCAGCTGTATGTTATAAGGTTTTACACCCAAATCCTGTCGCAAAATTTTCCACGTAGTGGAGTAACAGAGGCCCAATTGCTGCGAACGGCGGCGAATCGACATTTCACGGTCATCACTAACACTGGCGGATACAGCCGCAAAATTTCTTCAGTCCTTACTCTACGTCTGCGTGTTGGTGGTTTAATGTCCAATAATGTAAACTGGGTTCGAAATTTAGTCACAAGTTTCCGAATAGCTCCCTCAGTAGGCCGACCAAATTTCCCATCAATTGGAAGCAGTGCTCGATGCACTCTCTTAACCGAGCATGAATTTTGATAGTAAAATTCAATAATTTGCAAGCGTTGTTCGTTCGTAAGTCGATTCATGGTTAAATTATAGACCAAACTGAACAAGTTTGACAATGACACAAGACACGATTCACGCGTCATCTGTGAAAAACAGTGTTGCTAAAAAGGTACTAGCAAAAAAATCACCCATTAGTTGACACTTCGTGCTATCTCAGTGATTCATATTTATAGAGCCCACAAAATAATGTATCAAGTTCCTACAAAAATGTTCTGTCCCTCCCTTACAACGGTACATGCCCCTAAAAAGGATGAAATGGAACTCGGTTTTCCTTAAATAACCTATTTGGGGCGTCACACAGAACAACTGTCATTCAGTGTAGGCCAGTGTAGGTGGCTGATGCAATTTAGCGTATGGGCAGAAGGTGTACACGGTGGCCAATATATAACTGACTGATTTAAATTGCGCACCATTTTTTATACACGCATTTCAGTAGGTGGCGGCGTAGTAGTTGTTTAAAGCACAATTCATCATGGAACGCTACAGGGTCCCACAACGTGTCAGTATTGTTAAACCGTTTTCTTAAAACATGAGTCGATTGTTGCTACGATTCGGAAGCTACGAAAAGATTTCGGTCGAAATAATGTGCCCAGTGTCAACACCATTCGTCAGTTGGTGCGGGAATTTGAACAAACAGGTGAAGTTAAAGACTTTCCAATGTCGTGTTCGATCTGTTAGTACTCCGGCAAATATCAAGAGAGTTAGTGAAATTGAGATGTCTACCAGACATCGTTCTCAAGAACTGGATATTCGTCGCACGTCATTATGCCCTATTTTAAAAAAAGACTTGCATTTGCGGCCATACAAAGTTAAGTTAACCCAAGAACTACAGCCTAGTGACCATGAAAGTCACCGACAATACAGTCATGCAATAGCAACTTAATACCCAAAATAACAATTTTTACCGACAGCTGATAATGAGCGATGAAGCCTTCTTCGATATGAACGGATTTGTTAATAAGCAGAATTGTCATATCTGGGCATTAGAGAACCCTCGTGTCATCCATCAATGACCACTACATCCTCGTCGAGTCGAAGTTTGGTGCGGAGTTTGGTATGGAGGTATCATTGCACCTTACTTCTTTGAAGATGCTGTAATTCTCTTACTGTCACTGGAGAGCGCTACCGTGATATGGTGCAAAACTTTCTGGCTTCTCAAATCCAATAATGTAACCTGCAAAATATGTGGTTCAAGCAGGATGGAGCAGCTTGTCACACAGCTAGGGAAACAATGAATCTTTTGCGAACAATATTTCCAGGACGTTTAATTTCTCGATTTGGTAATGTCAACGGATTTAATGGCTCCTGGCTTTTTTTCATGGGGATTTTTGAAAAATAGGGTTTATGCCAACAAACCAAATACTGTAGAGCAGCTTAAGAACAATATTACGTAAGCGATTGAAAATATTCCTCCCGAAACCTACCAAAAACTGATCGAAAATGTAATCATGAGGGCTTGGGTTTAAGCGGACATTTGTCTGAATTATTTTTCATGCATAAATTTTTTAGTTTCAATAAAATATTAAGATGAAAAAATTGACGTATTTTAATTTATTTCACAGATATTCAAGATACAAACCAGTCAGTTACATATACCCTATAAAGTCTTGGTAAAAATAAGTGGTGGTTGTCAATGTTGTCGCCTTAGAGCTGAGCTACGCCGTTCCTTTTGATGGTACAATTCCATGGTTTCGTCTCCGGTGTCAAAACCGATTTCTTCGATTCGTTCACGATTATTTTTAATTTCGATTCCTTATCATCCCTATTGCGGTAGCGACAATATTCGAGTCCGAGTCATATCGTTCGAGAGTCGGAATATAAGCCTCCATAATAGGAATCATCGTAATCAGATTTGAAACCACCGGAACCGACTCGTACGAGATGATCAAAATAGTTTACTTCAAGATGATCGAACACGATTTCTTCGAAATGATCGGGATCGATTCCATCAATTATTTCTTCTGCGGTATCTTTCATTTGGAACCACCCATCTCTAGTTGCGAGGCCTCAACTGGTTACTTTGCTCTTAAGATTTCGTTAAAATCAAACAGCGTCATTCAAGAATTTTTCAAGAAAAAGAGATTTCTAGTGTCGTTTTCTAGGGGACAATTGTTTCACAGGGGACACATTTTATAAGAACTTTTCATATTATTTTTTGTATTCTATATGCATACAAGAGATTGGCCACTCATTCTGGGAACCTTGTATATTGTCTTCCAGAGAATACAGTGAAGAGCAATTCCTGATCCACACCTATCTCGTCTACCATAACATTTCAACGCTTCTAATACCGGAACGACGACCTGGCGAAAAGCTCCCGGAAATATTTAATATGACGTTCTCGCAGATCAAGGACGCGATCAGACAGAAACTGTTGGAGGCATCTAAAGAAGAAACCCTTCAAGATCCGCTGACAATATGTGATAAAGAACAACTCGTCGCCATGGTTTCTGGTATGACATTTTTACTTAAGTTTTTCTATTGTGGCTCACATCTACTTTTATTCTTCCCAGTAGCTCTGACCTCATAAGAAAGTCGATCAGATTATTTGGAGAAAGGTCTTCGACTCGGAGCGATACCCCTACAAGTGTGTTTTAACCGACTCTGACGATTACAGGTTTGCACAAAATGAGCTTAAGCGTCTCTTGCCCGTCCATGAACACTCTGCACTCAGCGTCTTTCGCAGTCCCAGTAAAGATTTGAAACTGTTTCTATTTAACCGCAGCATTGATTATGTCACCCTCTTTGTTAAAATTGATCTAATCACAACCACGCGGCCGGTTATAGCCTTTTATGCTAGAATCCACTTTCTTACCTTTTGCGGATTTTGCCCATTATTTTCCTACTTTTTGTTATGTACTCGTACCTTTCTCCGCATGATCATTTTCTCTTTTGATCCTTTGGGCCTGAAGTACCACAGCAAGTGGCTATAACCGGCCGCGTGGTTGTGATTAGATGTCTCCTTGGAAATTCGAGGTCTTCTAGCCATTTTATACTACAATGTGTAGGTTGGCTCTTGTTGTGGACTTCGTGTGTCGATTTTTCCCTCTCCATCTTCGTTTCCTCAGGTTACACCCGTATCCGGTTGTGTGGACATGTGACTTTTGTAGTTGCATATGTACATTCATTTCGGGTCTGATGAAGCCAACCAGCAGAAATACGTATCGCTCGGGTTACCTATCCTATTTTCTGCTCGAATCCAATGTCCTCCTTTTTACGGATTTTGACCATTATTTTCCTACTTTTTGTTATATACCTTTCTCCGCATGATCATTTTCTCTTTATATATATATATATATATATAGTTGTAGTTGCCATTCTTGGTGGTTACGTCATCAACGCCATATGAAATAAGTAAGATCTCTTGATCAGGTCTCCGTACCATGGGCGGAACACTGCATAGACTAATCTTCAGCGCATCTGGTACTTCCGCATGAAGTGGGAAACAGGGGACTGCTGTTTTCATTCTCTTCCTGGAAGTACTCTAATAAATTTAGCAAGTGCTGTCGGCCTTTTCCTGTTGATCGTATTTCCGCGCATTGTACAATTTTATATTGAAGATTGATAACAGGACAACTCGAATTGCACGCCAATGTCAAGTAAGTTGTCACTCCGACAAATATCATAAATTGAAGGGCACTCATACGTAACGACAAGGTTTTCGAGACGGAGACACATAACTAAAAAACGTATGCCTTTGAGCTAACCCAACAAACATTCACAGTCAGGGGTAGGTTGCATGTGTATGTATGAGGAAGATAGAGATATATAAAGGGATACTGGTGGTCTTACTTTGACCCTCCAAGAACGGTGACTACAACTATAGTTGCCTTAGCATGGGTTAATCTGTTAACATCCTCCAATACCGATGAATCTTTTCGCTCATTCTTGCATATATAATTTCTTTAGTCTCATCGCGTTCCTAATCGCTGAATCTGACCCTATTTATGGTGTAATAGCCTCACTATTTGCCAGAATATCGGCTGTTTCGTTCCCTCTCAGACCGGTGTATAGATACATGAGACGGATCTTATTTCCTGTGCTACCAAGAGCTTCTTACTTACTCCATACATCATAATGATCTGCTTGCCCCAAGATAACGTTGGTTTCTGGTTAAATTTGTATATAGAATATTCTAGCTGAATCTACCCTAATATAGCGAATATTCTGTGTCAAAGTACAGCAGGGTGATATATTAACTATTGGGATAGTAGCACACGTTATGGACCTACTAATCAACGCGCCGTGTGCTGCGCGAGTCTGAATCCCGTCCCAAGAGAACTTTTCTCCTGGCTATGGATGTTGTGATTGCCTGTAGATGGTAGGCGGTCTCTGATTGTCGAGCTTGGAGGTACCTCCCGGCGGATCTCAGGAGGGGCCAGAATGTGTACACGTTGCATGCACGTTCCCTCACTAGAGTCCGTGTGGCGTTCCCCTCTTTCCGCTGTATGCTCTTATAGCCACACAGTACCCACCCAAAGGTGTTTAGGCCTTGGACCTTCGTGCTGGTTCAAGTATAAAGAGTGTATAGATACATGAGGAGGAACTTATTTCCATCTCCTGTGCTGCCAAGAGGTTCTTACTACATATATCATAAAGTTATGCTTGCCCCAAGCTAACGTTTATTTGTTGTTAAATTTGATTAATCTAATATATATATATATATATATACGCAACACCCATTAACATTGAATTTTGATAAAAACTTGTAAACATATTTGCTTTTATGGAAGTACGGGTGAATGCTGACAAAATGTTGAAGGCATTCCGAGCAGTACTTTTTTTGTCATATCAGAATCCAAACAATATGAACATGTTTACTTAATATTCAGTAATTTTTCTGTATTGGTTTCATTTGTTTCATTGTTGTTATATTGCATTATCATGCCTAGAGTTCGCAGACGCGTTAATTTCACTCAACTTTCCGAGTTTGAGAGCGATCGAATAATTGGGTTACGTGAAGCCGGATTTCTTTTAGAGAAATCGCAAATCGGGTGAATCGAAACGAAGCTATTGTAATGAGATGTTGCCGACGTGGTTCAAAAAAGACCGACATCGATGAGTTAGAGTTAGAGGTACTTTACATCAAAGACAGACTACAGAACGACATGATCGTTATTTGAGGTAACTAGCACTTAATTTTCCACAAAAAGAGCAGTTGCGAACCAGTGGTTTGATGTTGTTGGAAGGGCAATAGCATTGAGGACAGTTTATCGCCAAATAAGGTATTTTGAACTGTTTTCATACCTTCCCCATCTTGTACTACCTCTGACCCCGCAGCATCGTCGGCAACGATTGGTATGGAGTAGGGAGAGAGTTGAATGGAATGTGGAATGGAACTCAGTCGTGTTCAGCGATAAGTCCAGATTCTCTTTGGGCACACATGATGGCCGTGTAAGAGTAAGGAGGAGACGTAGTGGAAGATGAAACGTCCAATATTCCATCGGACCGCATATGAATCCCACTGTGGGTGATATGGTATAGGGTGCCATTGCTTACGATTAGTATTCATTCGAGGTAGCATGACTGCCCAGCGCTATATCCACAAGCTTTACAACCCACATCTGCTCCCGTTTTCGGAAATACTTTTTCATCTCATATCGCACGTGTTAGTTTAGACTGTTTAGAAGCGTCCGGAGTACATCTGCTTCAGTGGCCTCCTCGATCTCCAGACCTTTCCCCCATCGAACATGCATGAGACATGATGGGAAGAACGTTGCAAAGTTCAAGGTACCCATCACAAACATTGGAGGTTCTACGAAACCAAATTTAGATGGCCTGATGTGTAGAGAACAGAGAAGCTTCAACACACTATTAACATTGAGGTGGAATATATCATCTATTTCGAGTTAAAATTTTAATCACTTTCTATTTATCAGTAGACCAAAAACTTGTAAAAGTAAGCTCAAAATTACAGCACTCCTAGTCGGTGTTGCATTTTATGTCATTTAATACCTATAGCTATTAACTATTAGATACTTTTGAATATGTCTTTTGTTATTAGATTATTTGGATGGTTTGGAAGATCATCTCGAAACCGGTGATACAGACGGTTGGACCACAGTGTGTGACGAGGAAACTAAATTATCAATCATGGAACCAGTGAAAGTTGATGAAGATGCGAATACCAGGAATGCATTTTTTGTGATAGTACATGGCGGACCATCAACAGGTTTGCAAGTTTAATATAACAATATCTCATTAAATAATATGTTCTGTGGTTCTAGAAACCTCAGTTATTTTTCTCTGTACAAAAATCAGGATACAACAAAAGTTCTATTTTTGTCTTATATACAAATAATTGGATTTAATTTTACCTATGCTTGATATATCCCATTTTTCCATATTTCAGAATATCACAAAGTGGCTTGCACTATAAGCAAGAAGCTGCGTTTTCCAATGTACAGCGTAAACTATATGATACTCGAAGAGCTTGTTAATAACACTTCTCATACAGCTAAAGAGATTAATGCATGTATAAACAAACGAATCGGAATTGTTCATGATCAGCAAAATTACGAAGAAGATTTTGGATTTCCCTTTGAAGGTTCGACTTCAGCTTGTTACTTTTTATTTATATTTCAATACATCTCAATGTATCAAGAAACTTGAATTATTATGCTAAAACCGAGCTTACCGGTAAATGATGTTTGATCCTAATTATGTGAAGGTCCCGTCGAAGTAAATACTTCTTGTAGTACCCTCGTATCTCACCAAACCCACGAGTTCAAAGCGCGCACGCAGCGAAGGAAAGCAGCTCATCGCGCCCACCTACCTTCTTCCTCTCTGGCCGCCTATAGCCTCTCATTTTCTTCAAAGCTAAGTTGTAGCAACAATTGGGTGATACATAGGGAGCGAGTAAGTTATTTACTTCCACAATACCTTCACATAATTAGGATCGAACATCACATAAAGGTAAGTTCGTTTGAACACGTAATTATGTTCCAGTCTCGTCGAAGTAAATACTACTTGTAGATGTTCAAAGCAAGTTCAAAGCAACTAAATGTAAATTTCGATTGTAACAACTCAAGTTTTAACAACAGGTAATATGACGTACATTGGTTCAAAAATTACAATCCGTTACATGTTAACAAGCAAATAACGTAATAACATAGTTATGTTTAAGGTGTGGATACTTGGTTCACCTCAAATGCTGCTCGAGCAAAGCTATTGTTTGGCATAAGAGATTTGAGAGGTGTCTCAGAAAACGCGCTCCAGCCCGCCGCAAGTCTGAGCCTACTATAATTTAGCCGACGCAGAGGTAGACGCATTTCATGTACTGTAGGCTGTCAATTGTGACACAACTAAATCACTCTCTGCTGAAACTGACTTTATCCATCTGGGATCAGAGGCGCCAGGATAAAGTTACTTGACAGTGACGAATAAATAATTTGACTGCACAGAACTTTGGGCGTAAGATACGGTAAAACTAAAAGTGGTTGCCACATGAGTGGCCCTGAGACATTCAAAAACTGAGAAATCCCAATTTCAATATTATTCAACCCGATCCGGATGTTGTCTGTTGCAATTAGCTTGCACATTCTCACCGGAGGTAGGGCTAGCAGTGTTACTGATTTCCTCATCCGAATATCTATAAAGATCACCAGCAACCCTTTTGAATGGTTGAGAACGACCACAGTATCTTTTTCGGTTGAGATGGCCTCAGCCTGTAAATACCCTTCAAAAACCATCTTATGCCTGCATCGTTAGTAGCATTTTGGCTTGAATTTTAAGTTAGGAAAACAGACATGCATTTCTTCCCGACCAAGGTCCTACCGTAATCTAAGCCCACAACAACATGAACGATTATAGATGCTGATCGGTATGACAGCTTTCCAGTGACGACAACCAGGGTAAGCTTCAGAATTAGTGGGAGCGGCGTCCTGGGTCCCTCCATCAGATCTTCGCGTTACTTCTAGAAGTGAAATTTCAGGGACACCGAACATCTGAACCAAAATCAGAACGTTGACAGGTGTAGCTCCCACTACGTTTTCACGTCCCACTGTAAGACAGTAAGATTTCTCTCTTTACACAACTGCAGACGTGGGAACTAGAAGCTCCCCATTCTATTGATGTAGGATATAGTTGTTGCATTATGAGTGGAGTATAATATTAGACAGCCCATCAAGTCTTTAGCAAAGCATTCACAACAGAAGAAAACTGCTAGTAGTTCTAGTTGATTAGCATCCGGGAACTTCTTCTCGGGTGACCAAAAACTGTGAGACTTTTGCCCTGACCATTGTTGACCATACCTTGTTGCTACGTTGTCCCAAACGTTTTCAGTGTTGTTATTTATCGTAGGATCTTAGCCATCACAAGCTAAGTACAAGTTACCATCACAAGCAACCGAGTTCAGTGTTGAGTCGTTATCCCAAACGTCTTCATTCGACCTTCGCGTGGAGCTGACCATCACAAGCCAGGTCCACGTTGCTATCCCAAGCAACCGAGTCCAATGCTTCCACGTTATCCCAAACGTGTTTGTTCGTCCTTGGTGTGGAGCTGACTAGCACAAGCCAGGTCCACGTTGATATCCCAAGCAACCGAGTCCAATATTTCAGCGTTATCCCAAACGTCTTTGTTCGTCCTTGGTATGGAGTAGGCTATTACAAGCTAGGTCCAGGTAGCTATCCCAAGCAACAGAGTCAGAATGTTATCTCAAACATCATGTGAGGCACAGTCTGCAACGCCGGTGAGGCGTCCATACTAACATTCACCTCTTGCACCTAAAACAGATCGGTTAGTCGGCAATTACCTAATGGTGACACCCCTTCAGAGGAAGAGGCCTTGACGCCACTTTCTAATTTTGCTGCGCGACCAAAGGAACATTGAAGGCGACCGACTGTATTGTTCAGCGATTCCTTGACACTGCTGAAAACGTTAAAATCTGTTCGCGAACCCAATGGACATGTTAACCGTTTGACACGAGAACAAGGAATGAGGGGTTATAGGCGGCCAAAGAGGAGGACTGTACGGGGCGCAGTGAGCTGCTTTTCTTCGCTGCGTGCGCGCTAACTTGTGGATTTGGTGAGATACAAGGATACTACAAGTAGTACAGGGTTCGGCAATGAAACGGGAAGATTTCGTAAATAATTTTATTATCGAAAAAATATTTTTTTTGTAATTAGTAATACCATACTGGGAAATAAAAGAGTAGCCATTTGATATACAATGTTAAAAAACATTATTTTCTGAAAATTACATCTGTCAAATGGCCTCCGTTGACACGTATGCATTCATGGAGTCGAGCCTGGAAGTTCTGCATAACTCTTCGCAGCATATCAACAGGTATTGCTGCAATCTCGTCACGAATTCGTTGTTTGAGGGCCGGGATTGTCCTGGGTGGATCAGTTTCAAACACTTTCATTTTCAGATAACCCCATAAAAAGGAGTCGCAGACAGTAAGGTCGGGAGACCGAGGGGGCCAGGCAATATCCCCGTTTCGAGAAACGACACGCCCTGGGAACAAAGCATTCACCGCATTCATCGAAATTCTTGCAGTGTGGCTTGTTGCACCGTCTTGTTGAAAAAGTGTGTGTTCATTAACTGGAAAGCGGTAGAGTTCAGGTGTGAGGAAGTTCCGAATCCTTGAAACGTATCTCTCAGAATTAACGGTAACGGCATTTTCAGCCTCATCCTCAAAAAAATACGGACCGATGATTCAATTTGCAGACGTTGCACACCATACTGTCACTTTCTGAGTATGAAGAGGTGATTCATGAAGCATACGAGGGTTAGCCTCCGCCCAGTATCTAAAATTTTGTCTGTTAACAAAACCGGAGAGGTGAAAATGTGCCTCATCGCTCATCCACAAGTTGTTAACCTGGTCATCAATTTCTTCCAGCCTTGCAAGCATAACCTCACAAAATCTGAGACGCTATTGATAATCATCCGGGTGAAGAGATTGAACAACCTGTATTTTATACGGGTGATATCGAAGATCTTGATGGAGAATCCTTCTCACCGATCTGTCACTTAATCGAAGGCGTGTGGCGTGACGGATGGCCGATCGACGTGGACTTCTTAAAATGGCTTGTCGAACACGTTCAATATTTTCAGGGGTTCGAATCGTTCTGGCACTACCACCTCTTTCTCTAGACGTCGATCCAGTTTGCTCGAGGTTGTTTAGCCACATTCGAATCGCATGGTCTGACGGAACCGGTTGGTTACGCGGTATGTTAAAATGCCGTCTAAAACGACGCGTTTGCACTAAACTCTCGCCATTTTGGTAATAAGCCTTAATTGCGTAACCGCGATGCTCACCCGTCCAACGCTCCATTGTAGACTAAATGGCAAGCCACTCGGGTCCCGACAGGTCTGTGACTGTCCTCACTAACACTTCACCGCCCGCTGCAAGCCCCACCCCAAATCTTCCCGTTTCATTGCCGGACCCTGTATTTACTTCAACGAGACTGGAACATAATAAACGTCAAAAGATGTCAGGAAAACCCTCGCAGAAACTTATAGAGTGCCTTCTTGCATCTCGCAATAGACATTTTTCGTTCGAAAAAATCTCGCGTAGCTAAGACCATGCGACAATGAATGACACATTAGAGATTTTTTCACGGTCTGACAAAATTGCAGACGACAAAGTAGCAGTTTGCTTGCGAATACTTGTTTTGTCGTTACTGACCACCTTTTTCCAACATCCGCCTTGTTATTATTAAATAATTTTACAAAAATGACACACAGACAGTGAGAGATGATGAGAAGAGTCACAAAAACCAAACACCAGTGTCGCATTTTCGAGAATATGTCGCAGAGAAAAACCCCTATACATAAATCGTTTGCATAAACGAGCTTTAACAGTCATAGTACTTTGGTCTAGGTTTTGTTTTTGAGTTGACTTCACTGTAAGAGATAGAAAATCTTGGGATAATTTTAGACGAGTACGACATACTGCTGAGGAAAATAGGAATGGCACAGACTGGCAAACAAATACCTAAACAAGAAGCGCCTGCTGATAAAAAAGGAAAAAAGGGATCGGAAAAGAGTTCTGGAAAAAGCTCTGAGTTGAAAAGCGGGAAACAAAAAAAGAAAGATGCTGACGGGCCTACGTTGATTAATATTCCTATGGAGTTGTTCGTGTCTTTGCTCAAGGATAAGTTTAGCAGGTTTGAACTCGCATGTTTAGTTTTCAACTCGCTCTTTATTTATGTATATTAATTAAGATGAGACTCAAAACAGATTCTTGAGATGGCCCCCTATCTTATGTAGGTATAATCCGCATTGCTCTTTGCAAAAAAAAAAATAAAAAAAGCGTTATTCTGTGTACGCAAGTAGGTGAAAATCTGACGATCACTACTTACCAATGTTTCGCCAAGATGATTTTCATCCTCATCGCGCAAGATGAAGACGATACAGAGATCCTTACATTATCTAGCCTATAAGTATTCACAGAGCAAACCAGCAATGCATATACAGGGTGGCGCATCGAAAACGAAACATGCATTTACTGTAAGCTCAGTTTTTGGCAAAAAATCACGTTAGCCCGTGCAGCCCCCTAAGCGGGGGTGACACCACCCCCAAAATCTTAAATGGAAAGGGGGGTCGAGTGATACCTTATTTTAAAGGTCTTTCAATTCCCTTTATAATGATATAAAATTAATGTACTTCAATTCAGTAGTTTTGAAGATTTATTGATTTAAAGCTTAAATAAAACTAATACATCATCATTAGTGGAGATCAATACATTTGGCAGCAAAGTAATTTAAAAATGAAGAATGAACTGACCCGTTAGGCAAGTAAATTTTGAAAATGGCCACCATAACTCTCCATGCAAGACTAAAGATTTTGGTGAAAACGTTGCCGCACATTTTGCAATATTTGAGGAGTAATTTAAGGCACTCATTCACAATTCTTTGTCGCAGGTCTTCTAATGAGGTTGGCTGAGTAGCATACATTTTGCTTTTTAAATGACCCCACATAAAGAAATCCAAAGGTGATAAATCTGGCGATCTTGGGGGCCATTCAATGGCACCTCTTCTACCAATCCATCGATCTGGAAACGTCTGATCTAAATATTGTCGAACACGTAATGCGTAATGAGGTGGGGCACCATCCTGTTGGAACATCAACCTATTCGCAATTTACCGCCGATCATTCTGATTTTCAATTATGGCTGTTAATGCAGTATCTATGGCGTCTTCCAGTAATTCCAAATACATTTCACCGGTCAAATTTCCAGGTAAGAAAAAATAACCAATTAAATGATCGCCAAAAATACCAGCCCAAACATTTAATTTTTGTGGCTGCTGTGTATGAACCTCATGATAAATTCTGGGATTAGAATCGGACCAATATCGGCAGTTATCACGATTTACTACGCCATTTAAGAAAAAGGAACATTCGTCGGAAAAGCAAGTGTTGAATAGAAAATGTTCATCGTGTATAATTCGTTCACTCATATCTTCACAAAATTGTAATCGCCGATAAAAATCGTCTCCATTAAGTTCTTGTACCAGGTGAATTTCATACGGATGAAAAATATGGGCCTTTAGAATCCGTTGGACAGTACTTTGACTAACACCACACACAGTCTTCAATTTGCGGGTACTTATCGTAGGATCTACATAAACTTGCCCTAGAACCCCCAATTCTATTGCTTCGTTCCTTATGGGATTTTCAATGTTGCGTTTTTTGGCGACTGACCCAGTTTCCCGAAATTTAGCTGTAGCTAATATGTTCTAGAACTTGTAAGTTCTGGAACATATTTTCGATGCACGTTACTGTTCTCATGTCGCTCATTAAATATTTCTAGTGTTCTATTAGCGCACTGATTATTTCCGAAAAATATTTCGATAATTTCAACTCTTTCTGTTGTGGAATATACCATGGTTAATTTATGTAATAAAGCGTTACAAGGTATTTTAGCAACAAAGTTTGGTCAAATCAATCGCAAACTATGTACTAAATTCCTATTTAAAATAAGTACGAGATATTTCCATATCTTTCTTCAATAAATAACTTTTTAGCCACAAAAAAACGCTCCCATAGCTATTTTCAACAACAAAATGATAAACAAACCACGGGCGTAGTGAAGAAAAGCATTTACTTATTAAGTAAATTCTTTTAGTCAAATTTCTTCTGAAAGTAGTACAAACTAATCTGATGTACCTACTAAAGTCTACTTTAAGCTTTAAATCAATAAATCTTGAAAACTATTGAACCGAAGCTCATGTATTTTACATCATTATAAAGGGTATTGAAAGGCCTTTAAAATAAGGTATCACTCGACCCCCTTTCCATTTAAGATTTTAGGGTTGGTGTCACCCCCGCGCAGGGGGGTGCACGTGTTAACGTGTTTTTTGCCGAACTTGTGTCCCCCTCGAAAACAAAATCGACGGGTCTGAGCGTTTTTCAAAAAAAAAAACTGAGCTGCCAGTAAATGCGTCTGTTTCGTTTTCGATGCGCCACCCTGTACAATGATAATAATATTTGTTCACATCAATTATAAAATGTGAATCAACTGATATGCCACAAAAGGAAAATATTCTTATGGATGGATATCATTCTAACACTTATATCATATACAAGGTGTGCATTCGAAAACTTTCCACCACGGTTTTATCAAAAACCACTGATTAAAAGGAAAAACGTCAAAACACGTCAAAAGATTTGTCAAAGAGGACAACTTTTTGACCAAAAACTACTTCACCCTCTCTGCCCCCCAGGGTAAAAAAAAATTAAATGGCAAGGGGTACCAAGTAATAGGGTTTTTAAAAGGTCTTTCGAAGTTTGCATTTTTAAAATCGGTTGATCCGTTTTCAAGAAAATTAGAAAAATCTTTAAATTCTTTCTTTCTCTTAGCTACAAATAACTAAACATGTATAACAATAAATACAGTTCGCCCAGGATATCTGTGTTGATGAAAAGAATGCGGAAAAAACAGGTTGTTATTTGATTGTTACCACGTCTAATCTTCCGAATTGCTGTTTATGTTGGTAGATTCCGTTTTAAATTATAAACGAACTGCAGATTTGGCAAACCCTAACGGGCAGCATGTCTGTCAGGAATTTGCACATCGTCTATATCATTATTTGGCCAATAACGGGCAACATTTTGAACACTTATTGAAATAAAAAGTGATATTTTCGTGTGTTTTTGTTTTCTATCTGAACAAATTAATATAAATGAAGATTTTTCTAATTTTCTCGAAAACGAATCGACTGATTTTAGAAAATCAAACGTCCAAATGGACTTCGAAAGATCTTTCAAACAAGCTATTACTCGATACCCATTGTCATTTAAAATTTTTAAGGGAATCACCTGGGGGGCCTAGGGTGAAAACAAGTGAAGTAGTTTTTGGTTAAAAACTTGTCCCCCTTGACAAATCTTTTGACGTGTCTTGGTGTTTTCTTTAATCAGTGGTTTTCGATAAATCCGAAGTGGGAAGTTTTCAAATGAACACCCTGTGTGATAGTAGTTACAATAAAATATTGTATCATATTTATATTAGTAATGCGAAAAAGATATTTATATGTTACAGTTTTCGAAATTACATGATGCTTATATTCGTATTCAATAGCCACTTGTATAAAACCATTTTTAATAATGATATTCGGTTTTTTCTAATAGATGTTAATAAGTTATGATACAATTTAGTACCTAAGTCTATAAATGATTTCACCATGATTTCCTTTATTGGTGTTGCAATTATTGTTTGTTTATTTTTATCTCTAGTACCAGTATTAATATCATAATTTTATACACGGTCGAATCTTCGTTTTTATGGAATTCTAATTAAGCAAAATATCAAAATAATTTTTTTTATTCAAAAAATTTGATCCTATAAACAGCGATTTTGAGAGATATGTAAAGGTCTGTTATGCACTGTTTTAATCAATATTTTTTATTATTTGTGACGGATTTACATGGTTGTTATTCGTCGATCCATAGATAATAATTCCATAGGTCATGTGGCATTCAAATAGTGTTTGATATATAGTAAACTTTTTAATGCATAGACACTGCTGAAATGGATATGTTTGCTCTCCGTGTCTATAACCATGGCCAACCGCAGACAGCGTTGTTTCGTGCGCATCGGCAACTCATTAGTCCAGTATAAGAATTGAGTCTAGTCTTGGAGAGAGAAATAAAATAACTCTGTAATGTTTAGTATGTAAGATGGATAAATTTTAACTGATTGATTGTTGACGCCAAAATTAAAAATATTTTTCATTTCTAGAATCCTACATGTCTATTTTATAACTCTTTGAAACTGGTATGTAGTACAAATTTTATGTTCAGAAATTAAAAAAAGTTGAGCTTTAATCGTATATCTGGATATTTATTGTATCTAACAAGGTACGGAAAAACTCAGTTCTACTAATTACAAAAATGGTTTAGATTTGATACAATTTTTAGCAATGTGTTTGGTGTACTATATGCTTGTGGTGAGGAAGGTGAACCAATTTCCTAACCTTGTACTCAATGTGCTGAAGATGTGCGTGGTGCCTGTTTTGTTCACGTGACATGATGAATACGTTAGCTGAAAGAAAAAAGTAATATTCAAAAGTATTGTTTTAGCTTTTTCATATCGATAAATATTCTTATATTGATCAAAATGTAAAAGCAGTGTTTTTATTTATATTACCATTTTCCGTCTTGTTGTCACAGGAATAGGCCGCCATACTATGTTCATCTGCCAAAAGGAACCAGAACTTGACATTATCTGAAATAATATGTCTTTATTACATCGAAATACAAAGAAACAACAGGCAGAGTCTAGCCTTGTGGATACTCTACCCAATCTATCTAAACTCACTCTAAGACTAAATTAATATTAAGCTTTACAAATAACAAAATGTTCAATTTTTTACCTATACAGGGTGTCCGCAAAGTTGGGGTTTTCCTTTTCAGAAGCAACTACCCTTGAAATAACAAAGGTAATGTGTAGTGAAACGAGGGCGACCAAGTAAAAAAAAATAAAGGAAAAAGTACTCACTCTCCAGTTGACGAGAAGGGCTAAGTACGTCTCTGCCCGAAATCATACCGCTCCAACAGAAAATGAAATCAGCTGAAGCGCTACCGAACAGATGCAGAAACCACATTGATTGTCTTACACTTAATGGCACATCTTCTAACAAGGAAGGCAAAATGTTGCGTGAAAAGTCTAGGTATTGCATCCCGTCCAATCGATTTGGGAGAATAAATGGTCCAATGAGCATACCGTTCACCATGCCAGCCCAAACATTCACCGAAAATGTTTGTTGAAAATGTGCTTGACGGACAGCGTGCGGATTTTCTACTGACCAAACATGAGTATTGCGAAAGTTATTCACCCCATTACGCGTGAACGTAGATTCGTCTGTCACCAATATGCACTTCAAAAAGTCCGGATTATTGTCATGTTGATGCAACAACCACTCACAAAACCGCACTTGGACGTGAAACGGATACAGCCCCTCTTCACGCAGCGTTTGCCACAATTTAGTTTTTGATACTTGCACTTCACTAGATACGTCTCTAGTGCTTGTTGTTTTTTGAAACGCAATCGATTATACGAGTTCGTTTACCTCTACACGCGTGACCGTGACCGTCGGTTGAAGGTTGCTAACTAACCTGACACACTGACCCCGACCCAGTTCTGCCGTCGGGTTGAGACCTTGTACCACTGGGTGATGTCCCGGGTCGCGGCTACAGGGCGGTATTCAGATATTTTTGATGTTGCAGAGCCCTTTATCTCGGTTCCCTTAAGACATTGGTGTATATGGTACTAAGCAAAATTGCTATGTTTTCAAGATCTACACGTCGTGTAAAGGAAAACCCCAACTTTGCGGACACCCTGTATCACATTCAGATTCACTAAACTGTGTATTTATCAAATGCTGTTTTGAAGTTACTTTAAATTTTTGACAACTGGTTATATTTCTGATAGCTATATACAAAGGATTAAAAAAATCACTGTGTTGAGTAAATAGAAGCGAGTATATACAGGGTGACTTCGAAGTTGAGTCATTTATTTTAACAGTGAGTAGATCTGATCAAAAGAAATGTTTTTTTCCTTTACCATTTTTCTGGTAAAATTAAAGTAACAAAGTTATAGCCCTTTGGAAGTTTGAGTACCGCCCTGTCTCAATAATAATATCATGTACTCGTGTTTGGCAACAACGGATATAATCCGCCTTACCGGTTCATCGCATCGGAAACAAAAAAGCGAAAGAATTTGGAACGACTTTTTTGCAATTAAGTGTTTTATTCAGTTCAGTTATACATACAGTCAGTATCTGTCGGTTAGCGTGTGAATAGTTTCTGTTGCGTGGCTCAAACGAAATAAAAAATGGCACATGTTTATGCGGATCGGTTTCCCAATCGAGTGCAACCAACCCCTCGTGCCTTTGTTAATGTAGTACAACGGGCTCGTGAATCAGGTGACTTAAGACCTCACAGGGGACCTCATGATCAAATACAGGTCCGCACTGAAATACTTGTGGGGAGGATACTTTATAAAACAAGGTAAAATTTTTTTTTAATTTTTTTTATTTTTACACACATATTCTGGTTTATCTTCCTTCTACAATCATTATCTGAAAATTAATGACTCAACTTCAAAGTCACCCTGTATATATATATATATATATATATATATATACAGGGTGGCCAAACACGTGACGTCATAAAAAAAAAATTAGATTCCCCACATCGAGAGGAACCCAAATCACCCCCATATATATGGTCCGATTTTGTTTAGTTTAGGAGTTATGATTTTTTTTCGGATTTTTCGAGAATTTTTGAGTTCTGTGTTTATTTTTACCATAACTTCGTTAATAATTGTGATAAATGCCTGCTTTTTTCACGATTATGTAGCTAAGACCTAAGGGTTAACTATCATATAATCATTCAAGTCATGTAACTAATACTACTTTTTAATTTTTTTCAAAATCTTCGAACATAACAAAAAAGTAAAAAAGTGCAACAACTTTGAACGTTTATAAAAAATTGAAAAAACATGTTCTTACTATTCGTAAGTATCTTAAAAACTTCCTTACGGTATCAGCTATTTACCGTAAAAATTTCATCAACCTAGCTTTACTACATGCTACCGTAATTGTGGCTCAAATAGAACCGAACCCAAAATTGGATAACCCTCTGCTCAATAGAAATTGTTAGTTTCGGAAAAAAAAATTTGCAAAAACCACAAAAACACGTTTGATTTTTACTGAACAGCAGATAATTATTCATTTATGCTATTTACAAGAGGTTTTCAAAATGTCTGCCTCTAACAGAAATGCACAGTGTACACCTACGTATGAAATTTTGTTTTAAATCTCTAAATGCTTGTGTGTTGTTTTTCAACACATGTGTCGCTTCTTGAATTTTGTTCCTCAATGAATTTTCATTTGCACATTCTTGGGCGAATGTTATGTCTTTAAAATATCCCCAAACAAAAAAATCAATGGGGTTGAGGTCAGGGGAGCGTGGAGGCCATCGTATCGGTCCGTTTCGTCCGATCCATCTGTCTGGGAACCTTTCGTTTAAGTAGTTTCGCACGATCGTTGCGTTGTGGCATGGTGCACCATCATTCTGGAACACCATGTTCCGTCTGGCTTCCAGGCTTGAATCTTCCAGCAATAATGGTAGGCTATTTTCAAGGAAGCTTTTGTAGGCTAGCGAATCCAACCTTGACGGCAGTTCAAATGGACCGATAAATTCCATATTGAATATTCCTGACCACATGTTCACACTAAAACGGTGTTGAAATGTCGACGGCCTTGACTGGTGGGGGTTTTCAACAGCCCAAGTATGTAAATTATGGATATTGAATATCCCTGTTCTTTCAAAACGTGACTCGTCAGTCCATAAAATTTTATCAAAAAAATCGGGATCCTCTCGTTGTCTTCGCAGCATTGTCTCGCAGAAATCCACTCTTAACTGGTAATCTGAAGGCATCAACGCTTGAACTCTTTGAACATGATAGGCATGATAACCTTCTTCATGAAGAATATTTTGTATCGATGTTCGTGGTATTCTAAGGTTTTGTGCCATAGATCTCGTACTCGTTGAGGGATTCCGGCTAATTTCTTCAAGTACTACTTCTCTGCGATCCGGATCAGCTGTAAGATATCCTTCATTGCTTCCTCGTCCTGGAATGCGGCCTGCCATGAAAGTGTTATGTGTGTTAATAAAAACACGGTGGTCTGGGTAATGCTCAGGTTGTGGTCCGCCTCGGCGTATAAGTTGTTCCCGGTACAGCTGAGCTGCTAAAGCGCCGTTGCCTTGAGCAACGCCATAATAATAATGCATTTCTGCATATTCACGCAACGTATAATGCATCACAAACTTCTTAGCAAACAAAGTCCAAATCAGTATGCAAAGCAGAGTCCCGGAATATCCAATTTTTTAGAGCACGAGGTTTCGGCTGATATGGCCTCTTATTTCGTCTGCAGGTGACTTAGCCTTTCGGGGTTATTTATACCAGAACGGCTGACGTGTCCTGTGCCGTAGATGACGTGGCTGGTCGGTGGTGATGACGTGTCCTCTGTTGGTTGGCCTAACCAGAGCCTGATGGATCGGACGAAACGGACCGATACGATGGCCTCCACGCTCCCCTGACCTCAACCCCATTGATTTTTTTGTTTGGGGATATTTTAAAGACATAACATTCGCCCAAGAATGTGCAAATGAAAATTCATTGAGGAACAAAATTCAAGAAGCGACACATGTGTTGAAAAACAACACACAAGCATTTAGAGATTTAAAACAAAATTTCTTACGTAGGTGTACACTGTGCATTTCTGTTAGAGGCAGACATTTTGAAAACCTCTTGTAAATAACATAAATGAATAATAATCTGCTGTTCAGTAAAAATCAAACGTGCTTTTGTGGTTTTTGCAATTTTTTTTCCCGAAACTAACAATTTCTATTGAGCAGAGGGTTATCCAATTTTGGGTTCGGTTCTATTTGAGCCACAATTACGGTAGCATGTAGTAAAGCTAGGTTGATGAAATTTTTACGGTAAATAGCTGATACCGTAAGGAAGTTTTTAAGATACTTACGAATAGTAAGAACATGTTTTTTCAATTTTTTATAAACGTTCAAAGTTGTTGCACTTTTTTACTTTTTTGTTATGTTCGAAGATTTTGAAAAAAATTAAAAAGTAGTATTAGTTACATGACTTGAATGATTATATGATAGTTAAGCCTTAGGTCTTAGCTACATAATCGTGAAAAAAGCAGGCATTTATCACAATTATTAACGAAGTTATGGTAAAAAAAAAAACAGAACTCAAAAATTCTCGAAAAATCCGAAAAAAAATCATAACTCCTAAACTAAACAAAATCGGACCATATATATGGGGGTGATTTGGGTTCCTCTCGATGTGGGGAATCTAATTTTTTTTTTATGACGTCACGTGTTTGGCCACCCTGTATATATAGGGTGGCCCATCCATGTGTGGACGGAATATTACTCATAAACAAATAAATTTTGAGCAAATCTATTTATGGTATGTTATACATGACATTTGAGGGAACATTTCTAAAATATTGGCTATTAGACAGGGTGTCCCAATTTTGACCTACATATCAAAATTGTGATTTTTAAATGGAATGCATCAAATTTTACTGCATATTTGGATAAACCAACTCAAAAGAAGAAGATTGATAAAACATACTATGGGGTTTTGGTAATTAGCTACTGAGATGTAAGGTGTTTTGTCCAGAACAGAAAAACCGTCCAATTCGGCAACCCCTCAATCCGCCATTTTGAAATTTGGAGTACTGAATTTTGTATCAAAATAACTTAGACACCTCAACTTTTATCTTGTTACTTTTTCGAATTTTCATTTTTGCTCATACAGGGTGGTCAAAAACGCGAATTGAACTTTTTCTCAAAAATTTCAAATGCTGAATATTTGTGCAAGTTTGGATTCAATTTCTTATAAGCTTTTATTTGGTATAAGGTTTGATTCAGCTAAAATCACTAGATTTTGAGTTATTAAGCTTTTAATAGAACAACACACCAAAATTAAGGAAAAAACACATCATTCATGGAAACAAAAGATAAACAGTGGGATAGTTCCATATTGCCAGATGAGTACAGATTTGACGTGTAAACTAATAACAGTCAGAACAGTATAAATCAGCTTCAAGCGTAATAGAGAGAAACAACCATGACGACAACATAAACAAACAACTATCACTACTCAAGACAATGTACAAAAACTGCTCGAAAATATCTCCACCATGTTGAATACACAGCCGTAGTCTTTGGATAAATGACCGTTTATGTTCAGAAAAGCATCCTTAATCCTGTCCATATTTTCCGGGGTAGATGGTGGACATCTATAAAACTCTTGCTTAACGTAGCCCCATAGAAAGAAGTCCATCGGTGTCATATCTGGTGTTCTAGGAGGCCAAGATATAGGCCCATCACGACCGATCCAACGATTGTTACTCCAGGTGTCCAAATAGTTACGCACACGATTACGATAATGCGCAGGTGCGCTGTCATGGCAAATGCTCGATCAAAAAATTCAAGTATTCTGTACCTGTTAATCTGTTGTCGAAAAAGAAAGGCCCGATAACTTTTCTTGCCAATAACTCCTCCCCAAACATTCAAGCTCTATTCATTTTCGAAATCTATTTGACTAGCACAGTAAGGGTTTTCCGTCGCATAATAGTGCATGTTATGCCTGCTGACAAACCTATGCTGTTAGAAGTTGCCTCATCGCTAAAAAGAACCTTATCCAGGAAAGTAGTGTCTTCACTCACTTTATTTAGCATTATTGTATTCGAGGTGCGAAATCCTGAGGACGAAGGCCTTGATGCAAGCATAGGTGATATGGATGGTACCTATGCTTGTAAATAATCCTTTGGACAGAAGTTCTGCATATATCAGTTTCTGCTCCAATTTCCGTGCACTTACATGGGGATTTTCCTGCACTTTTAATAGAACCTCCAACTCATTCGCCTCATTGGTGACAGTTGGATTATTTATACATCTTTTACTATATTCCACTGCTCCACTTGATTCAAAACGTTCTCGTAGTGTGGAAAATGTTTCTGGCCTTGGATGTCGCATCTTAGGGTACCGTTGCTTGTACATAAATGCGAGATCCTAGAAAACTATTTCTTTGGGCTTCGCCCAAAACGAACACCATATACACCATTTCTTGTTTAGAAAGCTAATTTTGACAGTTTGTAACTAATCAACAATTTATTTGTTTCCAAGGATGATGCGGTGTGTTAGGGAATTAAGCCGTTCCATAAAAGACGTGCTAATAACCCAAAAAAATAGCCGTAAAACCCGTGAGTGTCTAGTAGCAAAAAAAGATTATAAAAAACTGAATCCAAACTTGCACAAATATACAGGGTGATGAATTTGAAATTTTTGAGAAAAACTACAATTTGCATTTTTGAGCACCCTGTATGAGCAAAAATTAAAATTCGAAAAGGTAACAAATAAGATAAAAGCTGAGGTGTCTAAATTTTTTTGGATACAAAATTCAGCACTCCAAATTCTAAAATGGCGGACTGAGGGGTTGCCGAAGTGGGAGGTTTTTCTAGACAAAGTACCCTATATCTCAGTAGCTAATTACCAAAATGCCACAGTATGTTATATCAACTTTCTTCTTTTGAATTGGTTCATCCAAATATGCAATGAAATTTGAGGCATTCCATTTGAAAAATCACAACTCTGACATGTAGGTCGAAATTGGACACCCTGCATAATGGCTAATATTTTAGAAATGTGCCCTCAAATGTTATGTTTAAAATCTCATAAATAGATTTCCCCAAAATGTAATTGTTTATGAGTAATATTCCGTCCACACATGGATAGGCCATCCTGTATATATACAGGGTGACTTCGAAGTTGAGTCATTTATTTTAACAGTGAGTAGATCTGATCAAAAGAAATGTTTTTTTCCTTTAACATTTTTCTGGTAAAATTAAAGTAACAAAGTTATAGCCCTTTAGAAGTTTGAGTACCGCCCTGTCTTAATAATAATATTATGTGCTCGTGTTTGGCAACAACGGATATATCGGTTCATCGCATCGGAAACAAAAAAGCGAAAGAATTTGAAACGTTTATCACGATGTTTTTCGTCATTCGGTAACGCGTGAGTGACTAGTGGTGTTTGTTGCGTGGCTCAAACGAAATAAAAAATGGCACATGTTTACGAAAATGCTCAACTTGTGGGCATGATTCTTATTTACGGGGGGGGAGTCTTTACAAAATGCTGCCGCGGCATCACGGATTTGTGCGAATCGGTTTCTCAATCGAGTGCAACGAACCCCTCGTGCCTTTGTTAATGTAGTACAAAGGGCTCGTGAATCAGGTGACTTAAGACCTCACAGGGGAGGGCAGCATGCCGGTGCTCCAAGACCGCACGATCAAATACAGGTCCGCACTGAAATACTTGTCGGGAGGATACTTTATAAAACAAGGTAACATTTTTTTTTGATTTTTTTTTAATTTTTACACACATATTTTGGTTTATCTTCCTTCTACAATCATTATCTGAAAATTAATGACTCAACTTCAAAGTCACCCTGTATACATAAATTCAACGTTTAGTTCATGAGATAATGCACATAACATTTACATGTCCTTTTATGAGAAACATATTTTTCCGATTCACCTCACTTTTCATCGGGAACAATAAATCAAGGTCTAAAACAGGCGATCTCGGCACTAAAAATAACCCAAATTTTTAACTGTTAGCATCTACGAGTATGAAATATTTGCGCAACACTTCCAAAACTATAAACTATGAACTGTGTTAAATTTCCCCTGAAGAAGCATCGTTAGCGAAATACTTGTCGGGTATTAAAACGGTCTGTTACTGTCTATAAGTTTTACCTTCGACAGGTTTATACAGGGTAACCCATGATTTTTTTGAAAACATGACATTCTTTTTTCAGTGTTTGATATACATTCTGTGACCCCTGTATAGGAAAAGCCAATACGAACTTGAAGCACTTATACTAAAATCCACATTTTATACGTTGTAACTTACCATCTCCAATATTAAATGTGTAGCTTGTAACACCCTCTTCAGTTTCGCTGTCTACCTCAGCAGAATCTACGTTTACCTCTTTGCCCCTAAAAGTGTCATTGCTTGAACAAATGTATGAACGTATAAGATAAACCTACCCATGATCTTTCCAACTGTCATGTACTTCAATTTTGCTATCGTTATTCACTGACCATTCTGTTACAAAGCATGAACCGTCACCAATTGTCGGTGGTCCATATATGTCGTGTCCGTACCATACTCCAGATGCCTAAAACATTTCGGGTGTCTCAAATTCGTTCCATTAGGATCTCGGAAACAGTGAGAGATACGAGGTCGCTTGAATGGGGGCTAAGTTGTGTACGTAGATAAGTTACAAAATGCAGCTTGGAAAGTTTCAAAACTCTAAGTACTCCTGGAGAGAGACGGAAAACCAGAATTTTCCCAAAATCGTTTCAATTTTTTCGTGACTGTATCTGCAGTGTGATTTCAAAATAAATTGCACATTAAGATTACCACTTTTTCTCCTCTAAGATGCCATGATCAGAATTTCAATATAACATTTCGTCTATTGTTCTCCAGCATCAATATTATTTTTTCTTATGTACGCCATTTTAGATTTTAACACAGATCAATGAAGTTTTTAATTCTGATTCCAAAAATATATAACATGTCATACGTAGACATTTCCAAACCTAAGTAATTTTAAATAACAGAATTTCCTAGGCAGGCCTTGAAATTCAGATAGTCATTTGTTTCGTATACGGCATTTATCGCAAAACCATTTTTATTTCTCCTGACTTTATTTGAGATGGAATAAATTGCTTCCTGTCATTGCCACTTTTTATCCTCTAAGATGGCGTAGTCAAATTTTCAATTCGAGGTTTCTTCTTTCGACTCCCACCACCAACTTTTTTTTTCATATGGACACTATTGGAATTTTATACATTTAAATACTACTATAAATAAATATTACTTCAATTAAATATCGAGACATGAAGGAATGTAGAATCAAAAATTGTGTTCGATTGTGCAAAATTTCAAGATGGAGTCCATGATAAAAAAAAAGTTGATGACAGAGTTCGAAAGCAGAAATTTGTAGTATGACTCGCCTTCTTGTAGAGGAGAATAGCATTGCGTATATACAATTTATTTTAAAATCCCATTTCTAATAAAACCATGAAATTAACAACGATTTCACAATAAATCCGGTATACGAAACAAATAATTTTTCTGTTAATTCCAAGGCCTATCTAAGAAATTATATTTCTTTGAAACAACCAAAGGTTCACAATGTTCATGTACGATATACAGGGTGTCCGCAAAGTTGGGGTTTTCCTTTACACGACGTGTAGATCTTGAAAACAGCAATTTTTCTTAGTACCATATATACCAATGTCTTAAGGGAACCGAGATAAAGGGCTTTGCAACATCAAAAATATCTGAATACCGTCCTGTAGCCGCGACATCACCGACTGGTACAAGGTCACTGTCTCAACCCGACGACAGAACTGGATCGGGGTCAGTGTGTCAGGTCAGTATGCAACCTTCAACCGACAGTTACGGTCACGGTGTAGAGGTAATCGCGTAGACGAGAATCCCTCAACAAGCACTAGAGACATGGCTAGAGATGTGCAAGTATCAAAAACTAAAGTGTGGCAAACGCTGCGTGAAGAGGGGCTGTATCCGTTTCACGTCCAACGTGTACAAGCCCTTCAACCTGACGATTTTCCAGCAAGAGTGCGGTTTTGTGAGTGGTTGTTGCATCAACATGACAATAATCCGGACTATTTGAAGTGCATATTGGTGACAGACGGATCTACGTTCACGCGTAATGGGGTCAATAACTTTCGCAACACTCATGTTTGGTCAGTAGAAAATCCGGACGCTGTCCGTCGGGCACATTTTCAACAAACATTTTCGGTGAATGTTTGGGCTGGCATGGTGAACGGTATGCTCATTGGACCATTTATTCTCCCAAATCGATTGGACGGGATGCAATACCTAGACTTTTTACGCAACATTTTGCCTTCCTTGTTAGAAGATGTGCCATTAAGTGTAAGACAATTAATGTGGTTTCTGCGTCTGCTCGGTAGCGCATCAGCTGATTTCATTTTCTGTTGGAGCGGTATGATTTCGGGCAGAGACGTACTTAGCCCTTCTCGTCAACTGGAGAGTGAGTACTTTTTCCTTTATTTTTTTTACTTGGTCGCCCTCGTTTCACTACACATTACCTTTGTTATTTCAAGGGTAGTTGTTTCTGAAAAGGAAAACCCCAACTTTGCGGACACCCTGTATATTTTTGGAATTATAATCCATTAATAAAAAATAAAGTTGATGCCGATGGACAAGAGACGTCATGTTGAAATTATTATAGTAATTATGCCATCTAGTAGAGGAGAAAAAGTGGCAATGTTAATGCGCAATTTATTTTGAAATCAAATAAAGCCAGAAAGTAATTAAAACGATTTTGGGAAATAATCTCTCTACGGAAGTACTTAGAACTTCGAAACTTTGTAAGGTACATTTTGCTGGTTACCTAAATACGCTCCTTTGTCTCCATTTAAGCGTCTTCGTTACCGTTCCAGAGATCCCAATGGTCAATTTTGAAACACCTGTTATACTTTCATAGTCCAGGAACTACTCGTATATTCGGATAAATATTCTGATTCGGTTTTTTGCATACCCTTATTCAAAAAGGACCCCTCTTTACGAATCTACTTGTCGCCACAAACTCATAATTGCGTCAAAAACTGTTACAACAATAATTTTTTAACAAACCACAAAAAATACCTTTTTGCCCCAGAAAACGTTTCTTGGGTAATTCTGTACAAAAAAGGTTCTTATGAACTTTTCTTTGAAATTGGTAGTTTTCCAGATATAAGGGATTTAATATTAGTAAAAGTGCGAAATTATAACATATTCTCAGTTCAAATAAAATGAATTTGATACTGAATAGAATTCCTATAAATTGTATCTATCTTATAAACGTGTTATACTGTGGATAAATGTATCTACCGGACAGTTTGGGAAAGTAAAATGTTACCTACCGTATTGTTATCAAGTTCAACACCAACAGACGGAACTTTACATTTTGCTTCACATGCTATTGCTAAATAAGCAATGCACAAAGTTGTAAGTAGAATTTTGATCATCTTTGAAGATAACTTGACTGATTACTACTCAATCACAAATAAATATAGGATTACTATTTATATTCATTTGGAATAGGCATTCTTATGTACTTTGTGTCGAATTAGTAGCTATGAAACAATTTAAAGTATACACTGATGTACAGGATGATACTACGAAAATACATAAGTTATATATTTTTATGCTCGAGCCATAACGAAGGTCTAAGGCTAAAATACCGATGAGTACCTAGTGGGTACTGTAGTAGGCCTATAGCAACTATAGGGAAGGGGGGACACAGTCTCCAGACGAAAACATACAATGCTTTTTAAAATGAAGGCATCCATTTGTTGAACAGATCAAAGTAGTAAGTGGAAATTTGGGATTATAGAATCAGCTAAAAATTTCTAGATTTCAGCTAGACACTTTACGTGTAGCTTATCATGCTGGAATTTCTGATGAGTACTCAGAATACTGGAAATTTGCTTATTAAGTCTAGCCCATCAAAAAATGTATCAAAGACCAACCTTTACAACTACACTGCTCAAACCTTGAACGTCACGGCTTGGTTAGTTACAGGCAAAACCACACGCAACTGTAAAGTAAACCAGTCGTATCGTGAGGCTCATGTCGTTGCTCTTGCAGCCCCCTTATGCTAACTTCCATCGTATGGCTTCGCAAAGAAGCTTTGCTAACGGGTAACTAACTTCCTCTCGGGCCGCAAGATATCCATCGTAATTGACGGGTTGTCCTCTTAGTGTCAGCGCGGGTGTTCCCCAGGAATCGGTCTTGGTTCCGACATTGTTTCTCTTATGAACGACCTCCTTTTCTGTACAACCAATGCGATCCACAGCTTAACTGATGACAGCACTCTACATGCAGCAGTTTAGTGTAACAATCTAATATCTGCCGGTGAGCTGGGAAAAAGAAGACTAGCAGCGACTTCCTCTCTAACGAGAGACCTGGAGGTTACCACTGCTTGGAAACCGAACAATCTGCTACTGTTTAGTGCTTCCAAAATACAGTGCTGTAAATTGACTCACAATAAGCGTACTAGCGCTCATCCGGTTTCGATGGGTGGCCGAATTGTACCAAAGAGCCGTTCAATTTGACTAGTCGGAGTCCAGATCACCGAGGACTTGATCTGGCACGAATTCATCTTGTCAACAGCGACAGCTGCTGGGAAAAATCTAGGCTATTTATTCAGGGCTAAGGGTCGTATCATCAGTCGTTCCTATGTATGACGCCATTATGGCGTCCTTGATTTTCATAGTTTTCTACTCTTTCGTGTCAGCGATCTACTTTGAGGTTATGTTACAAATATCTATTTGCATCAAATTGTTCATACTTTTGATTCATATCATCTGCCTGAAATTTCCTACAATTCAAAAAGAAAATATAGCCCGACAATAGGAGAGCGCCGACGCTCTCCTCTACAGGTATATCAACGGGCTTTGCTCCTCGGAGTTCTTCTCCATGATGACGCCGCGATATGTGCCTGCCAGGCAAACCCGCCTGGCTTCCGTCTCATTTGCCCTCAATGTATCTGGATTTTGGAAAAATCTACATGAAACTTTTCCCAATTCTACCGACCCTAGGGAATTCAAAAATGGGATCAGCAAAGTTTCTTTAAGCTCCTCACAGCAGCCGCGGTGCCCTGGTATTTAGGCTTCGGCCTACGCGGCTGCTTCGGTATAAAAAAATCTATAAAATTTTATTTTTTAAAATAGCCAAAATAGCGAACTTACGGGCGTTCAAAGTTAAGCATTTTTGTACAATTTACTCGCTTATAACTAAACTAACCGTCAAAACCAGATAATGTGTAAGGTGAATGTCACGCGATCAGTATTTACTATGATCTGTCACTATTTACCATGGCATGTGATATCTGTTCATAGTGTAGCGAGGACTTCAGTGATTATTGATGTAGAAGATTACGTAGAAATCCACTGCTACTGTCAGATCATAGTAAATACTGATCGTGTGACATTCGCTTTGAATCAACCTTTTTTTTAAAGGTATATCCCAATATGTATTTCGCATTTTCGTGGTAGTGATAGTATGTTTTTACTCTTCATTTCAATGTAGTGATTCCACATGATCTAATATAAATCACCTTGTAAGTAGTGAATACCTCTATGAGAGTACTTTCCATATGCCTTAGATAAGTTTTTATAAATTGTAAATATATAGACTTATCTGGGTTCTCCGAATGCTACATTAATTTCATTAAGGGTTATCAACGACCTAAATCGTAAACACTTATACAGAAATGCACTCAACATGTTTCCTGTTAATTTAACTTGATGCAAACAAAATAAAAAATAAAAAACCAACTGAGATACTTCTCTCAGAAATGCACTCAAAATGTTTTCTTTTAATTTAACTTGCAAATAAAACAAAAGTGCTGACAATTGCTAATGAAGATGAAACCGCTGTACACGGTTGGCCCTCTGTTGGTCGGATGGAAGAAGGCAATAATACGAGTACTAAACAATGCCTTCACATGATCTCAAAATATTCGCATCAAAACAGAGGGTAATTCTTTTTGAATTCCGTAAGCAGTACTCATTTTTCAAAAAGTAGTTCTTTGGTCCCTATAGATAGATAGATAGATACATTTATTGTCTTGTAGATCATAAAAATGACGTAAGACTCGTCCTAAGGGGGAGGTACATAGAACACATAATAAAAAATAAAAACAAAACAAACATAAGTATTTACAAAGTACAAACAGGAACAACTTAGGCGTAGACATTCACGTATAAAAAAGTTTTAAAAATATGTCACAGTGCGAGGTATTCAGACAAAGAGTAGAAACATTTTTCAACTAATAATTTTCGTAGTTGACATTTAAAACTAGCAATACTACCGACATTCCTGAGGTTAGGTAAAAGTTTGTTACATATTCTGATGCAGGTGAATTCCGGTGACTTTTCGAACAGCGTCAGTGTGTGTTTTGGAATACCCAGACTCTCACCTGCCCTTGTATTATAATGTGTGTTGATGTTTTTGTTCTGTATAAATTTTGTTTTGTTTGTATGTGTGAAAAGGGCTCACTTATAAATATGAATGCTTGGTAGAGTCATGATGTTTTTACTTCTGAAGATCTCTATGCAGGATTCTCTTCTACGAATGTTGAATATCAATCTGATTATTCTCTTCTGTTGAACAAATGCTCTAGAAATTAAAGTTGATTGCCCCCAAATTATGATGTTTCTTGATAAATGTGAGTGGACGAGAGCATAATATACATCTAGTAAAGCTGACTCTGATAAGCAAAACTTGAGCTTAAGAATCCCATAATATGATTGGCTCAACGTTTTACACAAACTGTCCATGTGTTGTTGCCAACTGAGCTTTGCATCCATTTCTATTCCCAAGAATGTCGTAGTTTTAGATGTCTCATGATTTGCTAGAATAGGGGCGTTTGTATAAAAATGTACAACATCTGACTTTTCGAGGTTTAAAATCAAACAATTTGCTTGGCATCACCCTTTCGTTTCACCTTTTACTTCATTTATTTTTGCAATAATGTCTTTGCGTGTAGTTCCACTGACAAGAGATGTTTGTTATGAAACTTGTGATATCCAGCATATATCAAAATCCAATAAATCATGAGCTGTGGTTACTCAGACTACTCCAAAATAGGGATGACAACAGATGAACAGATATAACGGTTGAAATGAGCGATATGTATGTACTTTCGTGGCAGATTAATTTTTAATAATTTAATTTTTGTATTGGGCAGACCTTGCTATCGCAAATATAGCAATAATCTGCCTCACTTCTTACGGTTGTTCTATGAAAATTTAAGTTTCAGTGAGCATGGGGGCTATATTTATGGACAAAAAATTGGTAAGGAAATAGGATATGTCGACAGAATTTCATCCAAATTGTGGTGTGTAAAAATAATTTATAACACATTTCAATCATTGCTCAACATTAGTAATTTCTTGTTGAATGGAAAATAAATAGAAGCACCAACTATTATTAAACAAGTGTGTCTGAGACTACTACTAACTGTAGTAGGGACACCCATTTGAGGTCATGAGACAAAATTTAAATTTTTTAACAGTGCAGGTTATCATAGAAGAAAACTTAATTTTATCGTATAAAATGAAAACCAAAAAGCACCAATTTATTTGAACAAATTCATGTTGAAAGGACCTAGTGTGGTATAATATAACATAAGATCAAATGCAATTATTATACTGAAAGGTTGAAAACTAGGCCCTTGGATGAATCGCTTTTCTTGGAGGCTTAACGCTTTATACCACTAAAGAAAATCGTACAAAATGTAAGAATATTTATGTTATGTATGTTAATGGTAATATTGTAGCTTAAAGCTAAATAAACATATATTCTAATCTATTATATACGGATGAGCTGATGTCTTGGGCATGACCTTGACGGCGACCATCACGGTCATTGCGGACAAGAGAATATTTTCCCTTTATACTGAAATTGGAAAGAGGATGAAATGTTACGTCCGAGTATGACCTTGATTAAGACGAACACCATGACTAGAAAGGCCATTTCAAGGTAAAATTAAGAGACTGAAAACAATTTGCTCTAGCAAACGTTCGACTGCACAGTTATGAGCTTTATGGCGGTCACCCAAAGGTGATGTGGACCATGACCTGGACAACCACCTCCAAGGTAATGTAAAATTTTACAGGTTTAAATATAAAGTTTCTTGCTCTCTGCATCGCAATCAAATATTAGATGTTACAAATAACATTTAAGATTGATATGACCTGGAATTTAAGGTTAAGGTCACATTTGGACATAACTTTTCTTGCTTGTTCCAATTCCAGGATAAAAATGAGGGGTTCCTTTTGAAAATTGTGACTTAACCTTGAATTGTTTCCAATGTATTTACTTGGAGTTGAAACGGCCTTGAAGTCCATACTTATGTTTATGATCGAAGTCATATTCGGACGTAGAATTTCCTTCTCTTTCCGTTCCCGGTATAAAAAAGTAGGGCTCCATTTGAAAATATTCGCTTGACCTTGAAATAACCATAACCTTGAAGGTCATAATCAAGTTGACCATCATCTTCCCCTTGGAAACCAAGGGCGTACCAGGGGGCCTAGCTCAGCAAAAATTAAATGGAGAGTACATTTTTTGCAAAAATTAAATTATTTATGTACAGGGTTCTCCACAAGCTAAATCAATATCTATCAGATGAGAAATTATTTTTTTAAAATATTTAGTGGGGCGATTAAAATGGGACACACTATAGATTGAAATTCTTCTGTTCTACATAGATTTGATGAGATGGTTATAGCAGGTCTAGAAAATATGTTCATTAAAGGATGCAGCGATACATTTTACTGCTTACTGCAAGCTATAGGCGATGTTGGATTCATCCAGCTTGTTTTAATGAACTACATTCTCAAAGATTACGTAGCTCGCAGAGATGCCGAACTTCGAGCAATTGATGAAGTAAAGAAGAAGCAACTGGCAGAAGCAGGTACAAGAATTTGTTTCAATGTAAAAATATTTTATGCATGTCAAACACATGGATCGTAAATTTAACGGGCAATTGTTTGGGCTACATCAGACTATTTTTTCACCATTTCATCACTTTGTTCCGAATATACAATTTTTTCTTCCTACGCTACTGGCGAAGCGTTACTGCAATCGCGAAAAATTTTGAAAATGATATAGTTTTTGGATGTTTTATGACTTGAACATCGTGAAAAACCAAGTCACTCATTTCCATCGGCCTGTCTGACTTTGTAGTTTTTGGAAATCGGTCCAGTGGCGACGGAGCTACAGACAAAAAACGTAAAAGAGAATAAATATCACACAAACTTTTTTTGACCTTTCAGAGGATCTGCACCATTTTCAAAAAAAAAATTTGCAGGGGTTAAGAATTGGATGCTGAGGGTTATAAGTTTTTTTGTGTATTTAGCATTAATGCTACGATGCCAATTTGGTATAAATATTCACTTACACATTTTTCTGTAATTCATTTTCTGTAATTTTACATTCTTGTCTATCAAAATTAAATCACTATGCATTTTGAGTATTCATCAAGTGATTTTTCAATTTCATCTTAACATTTTTAAATTCGAACTCTGTTTAATATCATTATTTAATTTATTAAATTCAAATACTCTTTTTTGAAATACATATTTGATAGTTATGTTACTAGCACAATTTTGCAGATGGAAATCAATAATGCCTCTAGATTCGCAGTGATGATGACTTTAATTTTGTGAGGTTTTCTAATTGTGGTGATAATAGATTATTTTTTTAATTTGAATATGAAAATTAGAACTAAATAACATATGAACTTCTTCACATTCAATCACTGTAATTCTTCTAACATAAACTTAATCCTAGCATATTTGTTTTGATTTAGAATGATCCTCATAGCTTCATTTAGTAGAATTTTTAATTTTGAAAATATGCTTTCATTTGCTGTAAACAAGATCGTTGAACAATATAAAAAATGGGGAGGAATTATAGTGCTATACACATTTTTTTGGTATACATACTAAGATTATGGCAAACTCTGTAGAAGTAATTTATCATTTTTGATTTTTTTGAAATAGTGTATCCATAATGCTCGTGAAACGTTAATTAACTATACATATATATATATATATATATATACCCACATATTTGAATAATTATAAGCCTAATTGTATTGTCACCTCAATGTTTTGTAGAAAGTATATGTAAATTTTTTGGTGCTAGCAAATTATATGTTTGAAACTCCGGTAATTAGACATATTTCATACATCATAGATTTCCCCGTATACTTGTCCTTTCAATGTTGTCAAATCTGTTGGACTAATTGTATGAGCCTGTTTGACTGGCATGATCCATGTCATTTCTTTGTTATACATGACTAACTTGTACAAATCTAATCTTTCACGAACTGATGACAGCGTTGAGTAGGAAGTGTACAGTTAACCTACTTGACGCCATTTTTTCATCAAAAGTGAAAAGTTGAATTTTGGATGAAACTCGAATAAACGATTATGGTGTATCAAAAAGGGTTCTTTGGTCCACGAGAAAATCTGTGCTCTGTGCTTTACATTTTGTACCTGGATATAGTAGAAGAGGCCCTAAGGCAAAACTGTTAGTTTTGAAAATTTTGAACGTCTTGTATCATCAGTGGACAATAATCTTGGAACTTTCCAAAGACTCACCTCCCGGATTTTTAAACCAAGTGTTGGGAACGCTTTGTACTGTGCCTATTAGAATATTTTTCAAAGTAAACGACTTTCGCAAAAATTGAGAATTTTTGCAAAACTTCGTAAACGGTTACATGGCGTAAATCGTAACTGATAGACGTGCCAGCAGCGAGACCAAAGTTGTGGATATCCTCGCAACACCAAGGTGTTTCGCAATATAAACCAAAGACTTGCATGACATTTTTATATTTTTATTGTTCCAAATAGAGCAAACAGTCTCTGACCCGTTAAAAAAAGCAACCACTAGAACTCTTGATACAGCTGTTTCTGAATCGAAAAGTACGAAAGACGGAAAAAGCAGTGTGAAGAGTAGTGAGAAAAGCAGCAAATCTAAAAAGAAAGAGAAAGCAGTAAACTATACAAAACGTAAGTATTAAGTTCATTTTCTTCTCTTTTAAGTTAAAGTAGTGCATTTAGATTTCTAAGAAAGTTTCGCAATTCAGAGTATTTCCGGAAAGAATCCGATTTTCCCGAAATCTTTATTTTTTTCTTGGCTTTATTTGTTTTCAAAATATAAAAAGTACATTAACATTGTCGCTTTTTTCCCTAAAATAATAATAATACGAATTCAAAAAATGTATAAAATATGCCATACATTGACATTGTCAAACCTAAGTTATTTCGAAAAAACTAATATTGTCATAGTTGCTTTATAAAGGAGGAGAAACAGTGACAATGTTGAATTACATTTTTATTTGAAATCACATCTCAAACAATGTGAGGAAAAATAAAAACGATTTTGAGAAAATTCGGTTTCTTTTATCTATCTCCGGAAATATTGGAATTCCGAAACTTTCTGAGCGCGATTTTCTCAGCTACCTGATTGCACAACCCAGTTACGTGACTTCCCATATCTTACCGTTTCCGAAATCCTAAATGGTAAATTCGAATTTGAAACACCCGGTATATTGAGCAGCCGCGTTGGCAGAAACCTAAATACCGGAGCACCGTGACTACCTTAATATCTAAGCAACCATCTGAACTATATCGGTAATAATTTATTCGCCTAAATTCAGATACTGTCTTATTGACATACCTGAGTCCGTATTTTTCTATTATTTTTTAGAGATAATGAAGGAGTTACCAAAAAGTTTCAAAGTACAGTTAGATGTGTACGAGGATTTAATGGCCGAACTTATTCACGTCTGCGAATTTTGGGACAAAACACGAAGCTTTTTAACAGTGGTAAGACTTAACTAAGAGCCGCAAAGTCATTTCTTTGAAGCTTCCTTATTGCAAGGGTTCCTTATTTGCCTTAACAGTGTTGACACATGCCGTGACAGGCAGCGATGTGTGTCACTTGTTTAGATTGTATATATTGTATAACAGGGTGTTCCTTAATGATTGCGAATATTTAAGGATGCGAATCTACTTGAAAAATTAATGTTAATTTGCTTTATAAACTATGGTCCAAAAATGTTTCCTTACAAAAACTCGGGGTGTTGAAGTTTTAGGAAAAAGATGGAAATTAATTAATGTTTTCAGAACCGCTTCAGATATTTCACTGATATTTAGTACGTAGTGAAAGTTAATAAAGGTGCATATTTTTCAATGCAAAAATAATTTTTAGCTTTAACAGTGGCGTGCGTGGTGTTGAGTTCGATATTTTTTAAGAAAAAAATAGTACGCCAATAGTTTTTTGCCAAATAAAAATAATTTTTAAATTCCCCGTTAAATTTAAAACAAATGATCTCTCTTGAATTGTTTTCCTTCTATGCGCCATTTTTGAGTAAAAAAATAAAAACCGTTATATTGTCCGAGAAAATTAATGTAATAATTGAAGAATACAATTTAGCAATAAATATCTAGTTGCTCTGGAATATGTGACTGGCTTTTGATATCTGACAAGTCTCTAGTATTCAAATCTGTTCGCTGTGACATCTTTTTCATTATTTAGTTTTTACAATCTTGGTGAATTATTCAAATGCAGAAATGGCGGAAATGCATTACGTATATGGCCTTGCCGACGGTAATGGTGAGCAAGCCAGACGGATTTATCAACAGAGATACCCCGATCGTGCTTTGCAAGATAGTCAAACCTTTTGTAATGTTCATCCTCCTCTTGTTGAAACTGGTTCTGCCAGAAAAGGAACATCTAAAGGTAGACCTCTAAGTGTGAGAACACCTGAAATTGAAGTCGAAGAACATCCTGAAACGAGTACAAGGAAGATCGCTAGACACTTAAATATTTGAAAATCAAATTGTATGGAGAATTTTAGTGGATTTTTTGTTATATCCTTACCATATTTTAAGAGTACAGGCATTACTTCCTATTGATTTTACAAGGCGTGTGACCTTTTGTCAGTGGTATCTTCAAAAAATTACACAAAATCCGCAATTTGAATCAATGATTCTGTTCACGGACAACGCTAATTTTTCTCGAAATGTCATTCAGAATTTCCACAATAATCATTTGTGGGCAGAAGAAAATCCCTATGCTGTAACCGAAACTCATTTCCAACACCAGTTTTCGATTAACGTATGGGCAGGAATTATTGGCAACCACTTTATTGGCCCATTCTTTTTGCCGGGACGACTTGACGGACAGACTTACCTCAATTTTCTTCAACAACAGTTGCCTTTGCAGCTTGATGATGTACCGTTAGTAATAAGAAACAATATGTGGTACATGCATGCTGGTGCACCAGCGCATTTCAGTGTAGCGGTTCGTAATTATTTACAAACTCTTTATCCAAATCGTTGGATTGGCCGCGGTGGGCCCCAAGAATGGCCACCAAGGTCCCCAGACCTCAACAGTTTAGATTTCTTTTTGTGGGGCTATCTTAAGACACTAGTGTACACAAGTCCCATTAACACTGTAGAGGAATTAAGAGAAAGAATAGTTGCAGCTCGTGATAGAATAAAAAACACTCCAGGGATATTTCAACGAGTGCGCAATTCCATGAGAAGGAGGGCGGAAGCATGCATACTAAGTGAAGGAGGCCATTTTCAACAAATTTTTGTAATCATTTCGTTGGTTTTAATGTTATGTTTATGCTGTCAGTTGTTGTTGTTTATTACCCCTAATGTGTTTATTTTTTACAATTAAATTAACAATAATTTTGCAAGTTAGACAATAGAACTGTTTTTATCTTTTTACTCAAAAATGGCGCATCGAAAGAAAACAATTCAAGAGAGATTATTTGTTTTGAATTGAACGGGGAATTAAAAAGTTATTTTTATTTGGCAAAAAACCATTGGCGAACCATTTTTTTCTTAAAAAATATCGAACTCAATACCAGTACGCACGCCACTGTAAAAGCTAAAAATTATTTTTTGCATGGAAAAATATGCAACTTTATTAACTTTCACTACGTACTAAATATCAGTGAAATATCTTAATTAATTTTAATTTTTTTCCTAAAACTTCAACACCCCGAGTTTTTTGAAGGAAACATTTTTGGACCATAGTTTATAAAGCAAACTAACATTAATTTTTCATGTAGATTTACACCCTTAAATATTCGCATATCATTAAGGAACACCCTGTATAATAGATTATCTACACCTTGTCTATATCGAAACGTAAAGTGTATCTAACGAAGCTACAAAGTAATCGTAAACAGTGGTTGATTCGTGATCAACGCGTGATCGGTAGCCATGGCGCTCTGTCGGCCTCTTCCTGATTGGCTTGTAGCGACGAGCCTCCAGACCAAGTCGCACGGTTGCCACGCTCGGCGAGTTTTCGCCAGAGTGGTTGATCACATTCGCATGGATCACAAATCAATCTGTTGGTGCAATACGTGCAATAACTGTTGTAAAGGACATTATATAACAATAAATGGCATCACAAAGGTATATTCCAATTTGATCTGCAGCAAATTATGAACGGCATATACGGAGATGCGAAAACAAGCTCAAAAAGGTGAAGAAAATTTTTGTGCAATCTTTATAGTTAAAATTTTCCTAAGAGATAGCATCAGTGAGGGAATTTTTTTCTATTGTCTTATTTTTCACATTAATGCGATGTCGAGGTATGTGGCCCTATCGCAATTGAAAATAAGGTTTCGATAATCCTTCCATAAAGTTTCGATGAGTACATCTGAAATAACCTTGAGATATTCTTCAGGGAAATACAAAAATCTCCTTTTGTGTTTTTTTGTGCAGATTTATCTATTAAAATCCTATCCGCAATCTATTTTCCGTGCACACACCTTCAACCGAATGTATGCCATATATGATATTACCGTTTCCAACTTTCACCAAGGTTGATTGGAACCATAACAGCTCCCTACCCTTCCCCCCTATAAGAATATCGATTTGTAGCCTCACATTTCAAGGTTAGACTTCTTGTAATGTTTCTGTTCAACATTCGGCGATTTCTGACAATTTTCCCAATAAAACATGATCATTGTGACATTAAGCCTGGCAACGCTGCATAGTAGAGGGAACTCTCAGCGTCACGTTGATGGTTCGTCGCACAGGATTGTAATCAGTTACGGATACCCGTTTATGAGCGCGAACGTTTTATGCACGTCTTGACTTGATTTTTCTTGCGGAAATTTAATATTAGTCTAAAATGTCTGACACAGATACAGCTGATGAAGTGGTTGAAATCAGCTTAACGTCACCCAGAAAAAGGGCTAAAAAGCTTCATCTTAGCGCAGGTGAAAAACAAATTATTCTAAATATCTACAAGAACCAGATGCAAGAGAATAGTGGATTGGCTATAGAAAATATCGTATGTAAGGTTGCTGAAATTTCTGGAGTAGGTCTATCAAGTGTTTACAAAATCTTGAAGGAATATAGACAAAATCACTCACTATCTGAGCCAAAAACATATCCAGCGAGAAAAAAAAATCATCGAAAAAATAGATGACTTTGACAAAAGTGCCATTAGAAGAAAAGTATATCACTTTTTCTTCAGGAATGAAATACCTACAATAGATAAAATATTGAAGCAAGTGAATGATGATGAGGACCTGCCAAATTTTAAAAGATCTACGTTCCATAAGCTGTTGAAAGAACTAGACTTTCGATTTTTGAAAAGAGGAAGGAATAGTTTATTGATAGAAAAGGAGGAAATTGTTATCTGGAGGAGAGAATACCTTAGAAAAATTAGACAATTCCGCGCTGAAGGAAGAAAAATTTATTATTTAGACGAAACATGGGTGAACGCGGGGCATACGCAGGGAAAGGTTTGGGTAGACAGATCTGTGAGATCCTCAAGGCAGGCTTTTTTAGATGGCCTTTCGACGGGATTGAAAAATCCTGCAGGTAAGTTTCGAAGTATATGAACTTTTTTGGATGCAGATAATTCATTTTCTGATCGAATCAATGATTTGGAAGCTCCGAACTCAGTTTTGCTATCTCATCCAAGTTTCTGAGTATTTCCTTCACCCAAAAACTAATCTAAGACCCTATCCTACACTAACCTAAAAAGAGTAAGTTGCTTAATTTCGTCATTTAGTGCGCTCGCTGAGAAGTAAAATAACTAATTACTTTCAGGCAAGGGAAAACGCCTGATCATTTGCCACATAGGTAGCGTAGATAGATTTGTTCCTGAAGCATTGTGGGCATTTGAATCCAAAAAAACTGGAGACTATCACGAAGAAATGGATGGTAACTCATTTGAAAATTGGTTCAAAAAAATTTTGCCGACACTTGATGATAACGCAATTATTGTGATGGATAATGCCCCGTACCACTCCAGAAAATTGGAAAAAATTCCAACAATGGCCACCAAAAAGGCAGACATTCAACAGTGACTTGTCTCAAAGAAGATCGACTTCGACCAAACAATGGTCAAAGCTGAGCTGATAAATATAGTCAAGCGACATAAGTATAAATATGATTTAAAAATTGTTGACGAAATGGCCAAAAACCAAAATAAAACGATTCTCAGGCTGCCTCCCTATCACTGCGAACTGAATCCTATCGAGTTGATTTGGGCCGACATCAAGCAATACGTGGCGTCAAATAACAGCACTTTTAAGTTTTCTGACCTTAAAAAACTGTTTGATGTTGCTGTCGATAGAATTACGCCAGCAAAATGGAGAACATGTATTGACCATGTCCAAGAGAAGGTTGAAACCAAAATGTGGGATATGGACAATATCATTGACACCCAAGTTGAACCCCTTATAATTGACATCAACAATTCTGATGATTCAAGCTCCTCGGAATACAGCATATAAATCGATTGATACCATTAAGACTGGCAGTTTAACGGGCTTTTTGGCAAGACAGGTAAGTTCATTATAGACTGCAATCAAAGTGTAAGTTTCTAGTTATTAATGTGGAAATTCCAAATTTATAATTACACAAAATTAGGGTTAATTTAGGAGATCCAAAGCAGAATAGTGCCATTTTGACCTTCTTCCTATTTCTCATGTAAATTTTAATAGCAATCAAACTAACAAACTTTATGGAGTCTGTAATAAACTTTTGTACTACTACTACTACGTCTGTAGTTTCTATTTGCTCAAAAAAATTTGCTCTGCATTGTGAATAGAAGGTTGATTTGTAAATATTATTGGGTATATATGTAAGTTAATAATAAAATATGAACAATTTCAATTGAGATGGTCCACAAGTTTTTTTCGTGTGCGTTTTAGTAACATTTTGCTGAAATGGTGAATACAGAATTTTTTTCACTGATTCCTAATGTCGAAATATGATTAGAAAGGCGTGGTATATTCCTGATAATTTACTATGCTTTTGATAGAATTTACAGCAACACATATCTTGTACGACATTTTTTGATAGATCAGTCACAATAGCTTGATACGGCCCTGTAGCGTCTCCTACGGTTAAGTTCTTGATCACGTGCAATACGGGTGTATATGTTTGATTTTACTTTGTTTCTTCGATGGATACAGTTTAGACAACGTGTACACGTAAATATCCATGATTGGCGACTGGAGAGATGTCAAATATCTTTCTTGATGGAGGAAGAGGTCTTACTTAAGCCGAGGTGATACAAAGGTCAAACTAATAAAATTGATAATCAGACGAAAAGACCGCCTTCGTTGATGTTTGATGACTCTCTTATCGCTACCAGGTGACAAGACTAATGAGGCGTTCCCAAAATAATGAGGAGCGCCAATAGCCAATGCATTTGAGCGTAAATATTTGTTCAAAAGAAAGGGAAGAAATAAAAGTAATTTTGAGTTGATTACCAGTAAATGTGATTTATATCAATTTCTCATGATCTTAACAAAAATACATTATTGAACTTCCAGCCATATGTAACGAACAAGAAAAAAGCAAAGGATAGCTCACCCAAGGACTCTACTAAAGATTCGAAACCATCTTCTAGAAGGACAAGACAAATTAGTTCTGAAAAATTTTCAACTAGCAACAAAGGTGTGGGTGAGTGTCCTGGACAAAGAAAAAAGACAGATTTAGTGATACAGATTCAAACAAATGGAAAATCATACATATGAAAACTCATTCAGAATTATACGAGGTGTTAATAAAGTATCTGGTACCATTTCAAGGGGTGGTTCATTAAGTGAATCTAAATCGAAATATCGAAAAATGATTTTTCGTAAGCACCTCGATAAGTTTTCAACCAGTTTCGTTGAGTTGAAATCCAAACCTTTAAAGGAAAACATTTGCTAGATTTAAATCTAGCGATCTACGTAGGTACCGCTTTTCATTAAATTTTAACAAAATCTGCAGCATTTAAAAACGGTTTGACACCTTATATTTTCAAAACGAAGCATGACAGCTAGAAGTATATCACATTTTTCTCTGACAGGTGAGCTGTGAAATCTGAACTAGTAAAACTTCTAGAAATAGCGCTCAATACAAGACTAAATTGGACATCCCACATCGATTATTTACATTCTAGACTGTATGCACAATTATTTGTTCTTAAACAGCTTAGTAGATGGTTCGATAACCATATTTTGCGGGTAGTGTACTTAAGCATGTTCCAAAAAACGGTTCTGAAGATAATTACAAATTATTTTTAATTTGAGTTTTTGAAGTCCTATGTTGATGCTATGAAATAGTTTTTAAGACCTTATATGTACCTAGGTCAGTCGGCCGGCACGTGTTGGATAATGTGGAGGTTATCAGTGGAAAAAAGATGAAATCTCGGGGGAATTTTCAATAGTTGATAGTTTTAAAATCTCAAAATTTCTTCCATACTCAATCAACGCCTAATTTTAAATAAAACCTTTCAAAATGATTTGCCATTTAATATACTAAGTGACATATAAATCCGCACACCCAGTTTAAATGGTTTTATTTTAATTTTGTATAAGTACTTAATGAAGCATAATAAGTAAATGATAAAAATTTCAAAATGATTGCACTGCTTTAAAGCCTTTTGACCTTTAATAATGTGTGGATGCACCCTGATGTGCTACGCATTCTCCAACGCGCCTAGGCATGCTTCTGATCAAGTGGTCAATGTTCTCCTGTGGTATCTCATTCCAGGCAACCACCAACTCCTCTCGAAGTGCTTCTAGAGTCTGAGGAGGACGTTGCAAATTGAGCAATCTCCTACCCATCATATCCCACACGTGCTCAATTGGGGATAAGTCGGGAGATCTTGGTGGCCATGGTAACAATGTGACATCATTATGTTGAAAGAAGTCTATTGTGACTCTTGCAACATGTGGTCGGGCATTATCTTGTTGGAAAGTTGGATCTGCCAGGGTGTCAAGATAGGGTAAAAGATGGGGTTCTAGAACTTCGTGGATATAACGCTGCGCGTTCATGTTACCTCTGATGAAGATTAAAGGTGACCTGGAACCATAAGCTATAGCACCCCAAACCATAACTCCAACACTGTGATGAACATGTCTTTCAACAAAAAACTGTGGATTCCTCCTTTCACCACGTCGCCTTCTAACCCTGGCACGACCATCGTGAATGCCTAAATAAAATCGAGACTCGTCACTAAAGACAATACTGTTCCATTCCTGATCCCAGAGTGACCGTTGTCTGCACCACTCAAGGCGATTACGTCGGTGTTCTCGAGTTAAAGGGAGGACCCGGTGTGGCCGGTATGAAAACCAGCCAAAACTTCTCATTCGTCGGTAAACACTTCGCATGCCAATAGGTCTTCCGTGTTCTGCAAACCATTCATTTGCAATGGACCTGGTAGTGGAGAAACGGTCCCTTAAGGCCAATAATCTTAGGCGGCGATCTTCACGGCCTGTTGTTCTACGGCGGCGTCCAGTGCCCCTTGCTCTTTGCGTACCGGCTTCTCGAAGCCATGCCTGACAACACCTAACCACAGTGTCTACACTTCTTTGCACTCTAACTGCAATTGCCCGAAAAGAAAGTCCAGCTTCCCAAAGTCCCACTATACGGCCCCTATCAAACTCACTAAGTTGACGAAATCGTACAGGTCTCCGTACTCTAGGCATCGTAACCGATCGTAAAGGATGTCAAGAACCAAAATCCTCCAACATTGATTCTTTACTGCGGCTGAAATATTCATTTTTAGAGCGTTAGTGAATTAAAAAAAAGCAGTATAAAAACCGGAATGTCCAACTGATAAGGCTGAAAATTTTTTCACTTGTTATTTACAGTAAGATAAATACATTCACCAACTTTTATTAAAATAAAACCATTTAAACTGGGTGTTCGGATTTATATGTCACTTAGTATAATAAAATAATTCCGTCCGAATCGAACCTCATCGGTCCAGTTTTTTATTCGCCGACTATATGTTCCCTTCACTGTTGTTTAAAAAACAATTTCAGCAACAATCTCGCCGACTTACTCCAGACGATGAAGATTAAATTCTTCGAAAGCTTGAGAATTTAAGTTATAAGAGTGTACTTTTGCAATACTTTGCCTTCTACCTAAAGAAATTAAAGGATATATATAACTATTTCATATATATATATATATATATATATATATATATATATGAAATAGTTTTTAAGACCTCACATGTACCTAGATTATATATATATAAATATATATATATATATATAATGCGGACAATAAATACTATGGTATGATGTTACTTCTTATTACAATCACCTACTTGAACTTTGGCAAGGTACTTCATTAACACCTGTATACAAGAACTAAAGGAGTTTGCCTCAACATAATTTGATTTGTTATATCCAGCAACATTTTGCTTCTTCTAACCTCAAAACGGAAATAACGGAGTTTTAAAGTCTACTTTTTCAATAATTTCCAACGTTATGGTTTCAAGGTTGTTTGTTGTGGATAATTGACGACAGTGCTCCGAAGAAATCCATGGATTTTCCAGAAGTTGTAGCAGAAGTCCTTGCGAAAGACGCGTATATGGAAAAATACAGAGCCGAAAAAGAAAGATTGTCAGAATGTCTATTTAGCCTTCCGTCAGATGATCTGTTTTCAGTCATACAGGAACGCAGTAAACATCATAAGCATAAAGCAGATGCATTTTATATATGCAATTACGTTATGGATGAAACGAACGCCTCTGTAAGTATAGTCAAGTAGAAACACTGTTAACAAGGTGTGTCGTTGAGTACGCTGAGATCGATGCACACGTATATAAGCATACATCTTAATGACTCAACATATTATTTTCATAAAATAATGTGCCGCTCAGACTTAAAATCTTTTTTTCTTTTCCTCTCAGAAAAGCTCGACAGTATTGTCCTGTCGGCCTTTCCTGAAACCTAAAGTCCCTCAGTCGTTCGTTGCACATCCCACCACGGTAATGCTTACAGCATTTCGTTATGGTGGGTAGCGTTGTGCTGAGTTTTCACACCAAAGGTATTTATTTATCTTATTTTCAACTTCGTCCATATACATATTGTAACGAAAATACCGTTTTTGTCATTCAAAGTCGAATTTATTACCCTTACACTAATTTATAGCAACATTTGCAGCTAATTTATGAAAAATGTATAACCATGTCGACTGGACTATAGTTTGTTGCTTCAGCTGTTCATATATGTTCAAATTGACCATTCCAGAGCATTCTAGCGCCTCATTGGAGTTACCTAGATCTCGATTAATGCTTTTCGATGTGGGCCGAACGCCCTCAATGTGTATCGTATGTTCTTGATGTAGCCGCGAACCCTTCCCATGCGTGGTCGCGTAGCCGACGTACAAGGGCGCCACACAAAGTCCTAGTTTACTAGTGCGCTACGAACTACTCCCTCCTTAGGACCGTTTCGTCCAGAAATGGCAGGAAGGTCCATTGGTGCACCTGGACGTTCTGATGAAGATGCATGGTACCTCCATTATGTTCCTGTCTTTCTCGCTCACATTCAAGCTTCGGCATCGCCAGCTTCCAGGCGTTCCATACCACCGCGTAGACGAATCAGCGTCTATCCAGGACACATAGCACCTTCTCAACCTGCGGCTGCTGCTCTTAGAACCTCCGATGTCATCGAAACTCCTGCTGGAACAGATAAACTACGCCTCATGATGTTTTTAAGTTCTCGGCTTTGCAGAATGCCAGCAAGTATTCTCAAATCAGCGGAAACAAGTCATCTTGTGCTTCCCTGGTCACGCCAAAACAAGCCTTCCAACGCTCGTCGATCTAATCTAGATATCGATCGATGCTTCTCGATGTGTGTCGAACGTTCTTGATGTAGCCGGGTCCCATGGATTCCGGCGATATCGGCAGGTAGGTCCCTTGATGATATGTAGAAGAGACATGGCACCGTCTTCTCCTGGGACTCCTCTCCGCAGGAAGGCGTCGCTGCAAACGGTTATCCAATTCAGTCCCCTCACATTCCAGCTTCAGCATCACCAGCTTTCAGGCATTCCAGACCATCAGGTGTTGTCGTAGGTCTCTCAGGACTTCGCACATTGCTTGATTGGTCGGCGGCTAATGATGAGCTACCCTGGTGACCAGCGTGTAGACAAATCGGCGAGTATCCAGAACACACAGCGCCTTCCCAGCCTGCGGCTGTTACTCTTGGGACTTCCGGTGTGATCCAAGCTTCTTCTGCAACAGGGAAGCCACGTCCTTTGAGGTGTTCAGATCCTCGGCTACGCAGTATGTCAGCTGGTATCACAAGGCAGGGAAAACAAGTTTTCTTGTACTTCCCTGGTCACGACAAAACGACCCTTCCAGCGCTTCATCGATGATATCTGAATGTCGATCGATGCTCCTCGATGTGGACTGAACATCTTCGATGTATGTATATGCATGGTCGCGTAGCTGATCTACGAGGGCGTCTCACAGAGTTCTAGTTTATGAGGGCACTACACTACCCCCTCCTCAAGGCCGTTTCGCCCCGAAACGGATCCCCTGGATATCGGATCGATATCGGAAGGTAGGTCCCTTGGTGCAATATTCTGTAGAAGCAGCACTTCTAGTTTATTTGGTACGGTCCTCCAATACAGTCCACCTCGCTCAAATTCCAGCTTCGGCATCGCAAAGCTTTAATGCGTTCCAGCCTTTTGTACTTCCCTGGTCACGCCTTCTGGCGTTTCATCGATGTTATCTAGATGTCGAACAATGCTTCGCGATGTGGGCTGAAGGCCCTGGATGTTTGTCGAACATCCTTGATGGTGCCGCGAACCCTCCCGATGCGTGGTTGCGTAGCCGATCTATGAGAGCGTCTCACAAAGTTCTAGTTTACGAGGGACGATACCATACGTTCTTATGTGCATCCACAACTCAGCAAATAGAAAGCTGTTGCTTCCTTGGTCTATTTTTGTCCTCCTGCACCTTGATCAGCATCATTCGCCTCACTATTGGTTTAATTTTCCCTAACCTCTCTGGTAGTCAACCCATCTACCATATTCGAGTAGTTGATTAGGAATATCAGTCTGACACCATTCTGTAAGGGCAGGCCACGCGCTGCACTGTTTTTCGCTGGATTCTTAGCATTAGCTCGATACTTATTTTTCCTGAAGATCTTGTTAAGTGATACGGACTCCATGCAGCATGATCGAGTTAGCCGCCGCTGGCAAAATCCTTCCTAAAAACTATTTTTGATATTGAAAGCTGTTTGACTTGTAGAGTCGATCACGCAGTTCACAATTGTCAGGTACCTTCGATCGTGAAAAGAAACGACGTAAAAGGAACAAGAGAAAATCTTTTGATAGAAAGAGTTCAGCTGTATCGGCTGCCTCCTCGAGATTATCAGGTGAGTGTTTAGGATATTTTACCTTATTACACAAACATGATCTGGTAAAGACCTAGCTTATAATGCTGTTGACTTCTTTGAAACCCACAAACCTTTGAATCAAACTATTCAAAATGGTTTAGGTCACTCAAGATAGTAAGTTGTCGTATGAAGAATTGACCTTGAAATCTGATTATAACCTCGAAACCAAAGTCATAGTCACATACAGGGTGATTCACAAGTCGTGACCAAAAATGAAACATCATACACAGGACCGCATTTTAAGAGGGGTCTTGTATAATATGTAACATTTTTTTCCCCGAGGGCTTCATTAAAAAGATACAGGGTATTGGAGTTTAAAAATAAAAAAAAATTCTTAGTATCTTCAAAACTATCAACTGGAATGAACTAAAATTTGGTATGTGGATTTGGTAAGTCCCTACTTAAAACTAACGTGTACCAGTGGCGGAGATACAGGGGATTAGTGGCATTTTTTCCAAATAAAAATAGTACGCCACTATTTTTTTGAATCGTACAATTTCTCAAATTTCACCTTTAATTTGCTACAAATAATTACTCTTGTGTTTTTTTCCTAGCAGTAGTTTTAGTAAAAATAAAACATATTAGCTCATTCATGAAGAGCCGAGATACAATTAGTTTCAAAATAAAATAGGAGGCCTTGGTACCAACTTGACGTTTCTTGGGAGACAGTTTATCAGAGTTATGTGTTATACGGTTGTTATCGTTATTACTACCATTTTTTTTTGTAAAAGTCAAGTCGTTTCTTCTTTCCATTTTTGAGTGTTGTGAAACGGAATTTAGCAATGATGAGTAGGCCGATAATATTTTTGTGTACGGATTCTGTAATGGAAATGCTTAGCGACTTCTTGGGAGGATCAACGTAGATTTCCTATCAGACGCCAAGCTACACCAAAGGTTCTTACGCATTCATTTCTAAGACTTCGGCAATATGAAATTGCCAAACTTCCCGGAGTTAGAGGCCATGGTGTCAGGGTTCAAGAGGAACTGGAGGTGATCAATTTGACGTTGGATGATCCTAGTACAAGTACTAGGCGGATTGCAGTCCAGTTACCATGTTCCCAAAGTCTTGCGTGGAGAATTTTAAATCGGGAAGTTTAACATCCTTACCATCGGCAAAATTTTTGCAACCCGGCGACGAAGTGCAACGGCGAAATTTTTGTGAGAGGTTACTGCAAATTCGTAATCAAAATGAAGATTTTATTGATTAGGTTTTGTGGTCAGATGAATCGCTTTTTACGAGGAGTAGTATCTTTACTTCTCATAATGAACATTTTTGGTCGTTAGAAAATCCCCGTTCGGTAAGAATTCACTCGTTTCGACACAGATGTTCTAAGAATGTCTGGTGCGGCATTTTCAATGGCCAACTGTTTATGCACGTATTGCCAAAACGTTTAAATGCAAACTCAAACTTAGCTTTTGAAAAATTGCGCATATAAAAAAAAAACAGTGGCGTACTATTTTTATTTGGTAAAATAATCCCCTGGTTCACAATAATTTTAAGTAAGGACTTTTGAATGTGGACAATACCAAATTTTAGTTCACTCCAGTCGACGGTTTTGAAGATATCTATCTTTTTAATGAAGCAATTGAGGAAAAAATGTGACATACAGGGCCCCCCTTGAAATGCGGTATTGTGTATGATGTTGCATTTTTGGTCACGACTTGTGAATCACCCTGTATAACAGGTCAACTTCCAGAACAGGTTCAGGGTCGATGACAAGGTCATTGGAAAACGTGAAGCCCAACGTTTTAAGGTGAATTTTCATTTTTAGTGGTTGAAGCCTTAGAAACAATGCCTCTTGTGCCAAGACAAATATTATTACCTGGTGAGTGCAAGAGGTACGATGTAAGCTTTTGTCCTCCGTCGTGTGGTATGTACAGGTAAGCTGCTAGATCTAGCTTTTCTTATGATTCACTTTATTATTATTCTTATTCACCATTTATATATATTACAAGAACCGATGAACCAAGCTGATCTGCACTGTTAAATCGACGTAAATGCCCGAAGAGAGTGGTGGGTTAATTATTTGGGCCTTTCGTTATTTATATTTTAAATCTGACATAGCGCTGGCGACCCTGCATTTCTGGCTTATCTGTGATCTGAAGATCTATTCATTATAGTCCACAATACGCAATCGAGAACGTATTGGAATGAGCAAAGTAATGGCTGATCATAGAGACCAAGATCAATAGATCTTGATATTTTTCCTGCAAAGCAGGCGTTGTACACAATGCTTGCCACTGACTTTTTTTCTGGTTGAGGAAGAAAAACGTGCAACCGATATATTAGGAAGAATGCTCCAAACAAGTGTAGTCACCATGTTGCTTGGCAAAGACAGTGGTGAACATCGCGGAATGCTGTTTGATGCACTCTTTGTAACATTCTATCGCACACATTGACATCGACCAGGGAAAATGTCTACGGCCAGTATTGTATAAGGAATTCGCACATATAATGATGGTTCATTTTTAGATATGAGTATCTGTTAAATGTAGTTGGAACAAACATAACGCACAGTGTAACATGCGAGGCAAGCAGCGAATTGCCTCAACTGGATTTTAATCCAGAGAAAGTGTTTCCATCTGTAATGTCAAGTAGTGCAGCAAAAGAACTAAGCGATCGACAAGTTTACACTATAGATGACAACGTATTTGATTTTGGATATGTGTTAGATGGCAGTAGTAAAAAGTAGGTATCTTAGCTAGCTCACTCAGACTTTTGACTTGAAACGGACAAGATAAGTCATTATTTATCATTTATTTACCATATGGAGATTACAGTACGTCATCAGTAAGGGGCTCACTTGGACAAAGACAAAGTATTGATTCTTCCTTTATTATAAAGGGTACTTCCGGATTTTAATTTGGTACAATTCTTATTGAACAGCTGAGGGGGGCGGTTACAGAATATTTATTGTACAGCGTAATTTCCATATTTCTACATTATGACAATATAAACAAACTTGATACCTTCAAGATTGTTGGGACATCCCTTATGTAAAAATTGATGAAGTGTCCAACTAAAATATATGAATATTTAGAGACATCACGTACGGAGTCAAGCTGAACCTGGTAAATGAGTCTCCAATGCCTTGTGACATTTCTGTGGAAGTTCCCGGCGAAACTCTATTCTATTGCGAACCAAACAATCTCAGTATACCCGCAAATAATAAAGGTTATGTGAACTTATTCCTGCAACCAGCATCAAAAAAGAAGGACGTTATCGTGTCACAATTATACATTTTGACCAAGAATAATCCGAAAGTAGAAGTGATAAGCTTAAGGGCTTTACCCACCCCCGCGGATTTCAATGTGAGCCCAAAGATACTGAACTTCGAAAAGGTAAGCCCAAAGATTAAGAGTCCATCCTGACTGGCACGCCATGATGACGTCACCAATGATGTAGTCATAGCTACTTCTGGAATCGGAAGTCGCCAGCTAGCGTATTCAACTTATTACAAAATTATTTAATCAATAGAAGTCAAAGAATTAAAATTGGCAATACATTATCAAACATTAAAAACTTTTTGGTAGGTGTGCCACAGGGTAGCAAATTAGGTCCATTACTATACTAAGTGACATATAAATCCGAACACCCAGTTTAAATGGTTTTATTTTAATAAAATTTTGTATAAGTACTTAATGAAGCATAATAAGTAAATGATAAACATTTCAAAATGATTGCACTGCTTTAAAGCCCTTTGACCTTTAATAATGTGTGGATGTGCTACGCATTCTCCAACGCGCCTAGGCGTGCTCCTGATCAGGTGGTCAATGTCCTCCTGTGGTATCTCATTCCAGGCAACCACCAACTCCTCTCGAAGTGCTTCTAGAGTCTGAGGAGGACCTTGCAAATTGAGCAATCTTCTACCCATCGTATCCCACACGTGCTCAATTTTGGATAAGTCGGGAGATCTTGGTGGCCATGGTAACAATGTGACATCATTATGTTGAAAGAAGTCTATTGTGACTCTTGCAACATGTGGTCGGGCATTATCTTGTTGGAAAGTTGGATCTGCCAGGGTGTCAAGATAGGGTAAAAGATGGGGTTCTAGAACTTCGTGGATATAACGCAGCGCGTTCATGTTACCTCTGATGGAGATTAAAGGTGACCTGGAACCATAAGCTATAGCACCCCAAACCATAACTCCAACTGTGTGATGAACATGTCCTTTAACAAAAAACTGTGGATTCCTCCTTTCACCACGTCGCCTTCTAACCCTGGCACGACCATCGTGCATGCCTAAACAAAGTCGAGACTCGTCACTAAATACAATACTGTTCCATTCCTGATCCCAGAGTGACCGTTGTCTGCACCACTCAAGGCGATTACGTCGGTGTTCTCGAGTTAAAGGGAGGACCCAGTGTGGCCGGTATTAAAACAAGCCAAAACTTCTCATTCGTCGGTAAACACTTCGCATGCCAATAGGTCTTCCGTGTTCTGCAAACCATTCATTTGCAATGGACCTGGTAGTGGAGAAACGGTCCCTTAAGGCCAATAATCTTAGGCGGCGATCTTCACGGCCTGTTGTTCTACGGCGGCGTCCAGTGCCCCTTGCTCTTTGCGTACCGGCTTCTCGAAGCCATGCCTGACAACACCTAACCACAGTGTCTACACTTCTTTGCACTCTAACTGCAATTGCCCGAAAAGAAAGTCCAGCTTCCCAAAGTCCCACTATACGGCCCCTATCAAACTTACTAAGTTGACGAAATCGTACAGGTCTCCGTACTCTAGGCATCGTAACCGATCATAAAGGATGTCAACAACCAAAATCCGCCAACGTTGATTCTTTACTGCGGCTGAAATATTCATTTTTAGAGCGTTAGTGAATTAAAAAAAAGCAGTATAAAAACCGGAATGTCCAACTGATAAGGCTGAAAATTTTTTCACTTGTTATTTACAGTAAGATAAATACATTCACCAACTTTTATTAAAATAAAACCATTTAAACTGGGTGTTCGGATTTATATGTCACTTAGTATATTTATTTTATATATTAACGATATTCCTGATATTTTACAACACTGCAAAATTTAGTTATTTGCTGATGATACATTAATATGTATATATATATATATATCTCTCAATTAAAGACACTGAAATTGCAATAGAGCTGTTAAATAATGATATGAAAAACGTAAAAAATTGGTTAAATTTAAATAAACTCAAACTAAACACAAACAAAACAAGATATATTATGCTAATAGAAAAATCTTTAGATCAAAATACGATAAATCTTACAATTAATCATGAAAAAACCATTTAAATATTTGAGGATATACGTAGACAGTAAATTAAAATTTGAAGGGCAATATGAATATATTATTTCAAAAATATCCAAGAAAATAAAATACTTTTATAGAATTTCGCATAGCCTAAGCGTGTATTCTAAAAAAATTGTGTACAACACTATCATTCTTCCTCATTCGTTATATTGTTCGACTATTTTGTTCACTGCAAATGAAACTGTAGTTTCAAAATTACAAATATTACAAAATAAAGCTATGAGAATCATCTTAAATAAAAATAAATATACTAGAATAAATGTTATGCTGAAAGAACTACAATGGTTAAATATCAAAAATGTCATAGCCAACTCGGTTTTATAATTTTCATATTCAAATTAAAAAATCTTTTTACTTAGAAAATTTTATTGTATTGAACAATTATTCTACTAGAGGAAGTATAGACTTTCATTTACAAAACTGCAGTAGCAATATAATGAGCAAGTCAATATTTCAAAAGGGATTGTACGAATTTAATAAATTAAGTAATGATATCAAGATGTGTTGCAGTTTGAAAATGTTCAAGGGGGTTTTGTATAAAAATATGTAGTCTTGAAGACATAATATATTTTGTGATATATTGTGTAATATGGATATTATGGACATTGTAGCATTAATGCTAAATAAATCTAAAACAATCAAACAAACAACCAAGGTAGCCAGCCGCATCGTTTGCTTGTCAGGTGTCGGTGACAGTGTGATAACTTCATTTCCACCGTTCCATTAGAAATTAGAAGATCTTATGGCGAAAAAGAAGAAGCATATTTAGGTGCATCTCTTCATCTCTGATAGAGAGGATTTTTTCTAAAACAGAAAAAGCAACAGATAAATATCAAATGTTCGATGACACCGATAATATACTTTACAACTATCTCACTTACATGACTCACTGAGAAGCAATTTAAAATACGTTGACTAGCTAGATGTGGCCAGACCCCATATGGGTGGACGATGGTGTGGCTATGCGTTAAAAATGGCGACACCACAAAAACGGTTGCCAGGTCAGGAAGCTTCCATATACAGGGGGCCGATATGTAACTGACTGGTTTGTATGTTGAATCTTTCAGAAATGACATAAAATACGTCCATTTTATTCATCTTGATCTTTTATTGAAACTTAGAAATTACGTGTGAAAAATAATATCAGACAAATGTCCGCCGCGCAAACCTGAGCCCTCTTGATTACATTTTCCATCACTTTTTAGTACTTTTCGGGAGAAATATTTTCAATCGCTTCCGTAATATTGTTCTTCAGCTGCTCTACAGTATTTAGTTTATTGGCATAAGCCATATTTTCAAAAACTCATCATAAAAAAAGTCAGGAGCCGTTATATCCTGTGACTTTGGTTGCCAAATCGAGAAATTTAACGTCCCGGAAATATTGTTCGCAAAAGATTCATTATATCCCTAGCTGTTTGAGAAGTTGCTCCGTCCTGCTGGAACCAGATGTTTTGCAGGTTAAATTGCTGGACTTGAGGAGCCAGACAGTGTTGCAGCATATCATGGTAGCGCTCGCCAGTGACAGTAAGCAGCGTCTTCAAAGAAGTAATGTCCAATGACAACACCGTACCAAGCACCGCACCAAACTGTGACTCGACGAGGATGTAGTGGTCGTTGATGGATGACACGAGGGTTCTCGAATGCCCAGATACGACAATTTTGTTTATTAACAAATCCGTTCAAATCGAAGTAGGCTTGATCGCTCACTATCAGTTGTCGGTAAAAATCGTTATTTTGGGTATTAAGCTACAATATTGCATGACTGTATTGTCGGCGACTTTCATGGTCACTAACTAGGCTGTAGTTCTTGCGTTAACTGAAGTCTTTTTTAAAATAGTACATAATGACGTGGAACGAATACCCAGTTCTTGAGAACGATGTCTAGTATACATCTCAGGGTGCTCCACTATACTTTCACGACCTCTCTCAATATTTTCCTGAGTACGAACAGTTCTAACACGGCCCGACCTTGTCAAGTCTTTAACTTCACCTGTCTGTTCAAATTTTAGCACCGACTGACGAATGGTGTTGACACTGGGCACATTACGGACGCGTTGTGGGATCGTATAGCGCTCAATGATGAATTGAACAAATATGCTTTAAACAATTACTAAAATGCGTGTATCAAAAATGGGACGGAATTTAAATCAGTCAGTTATATATTGGCCACCCTGTACTTTAATAGTATCACGACCCAAATCATAAAACCTGTATTATAAAGATTGATTTTAGGAGGCAAGAACGTCAGCTAGTCATGTCATGATTCAGTTATCAGCAAGTTTGTGACTATAATTGCCATCCTTTATTGGTGACTGGAATACTATCAATGCCTTGCACTAATCTTTATACTCGGTCATATTTCTACCGTTGCAAAAAATATTCTATGTAGTATCTCGCCATGCGGGTTAGAAAATGGCGGCTACCTGAGCAGTGCAAACATTTTGGTCGGAACTGTGACTCCGACTTTTTCTTAATCAGCATGCGGGTTTCCTCCACAGGTTCCAGTGGGTAGTACCTGTAGAAAGAAAATAACCCTTACGAATTCCACACCGATAGACTTTCACTACAAGCTTTGTACCACGAAACAAATCACAGAAAAGTTTCACGTGAAGAAAAAGGAAGGATCGATACAACCGTATTCCGTTGGTCATATTACAATATCGCTTACGCCACAAGAAGAAGAAGTCTATAATAAAAGACAACTCGATCTTGAGGTAAGAAGCGATGTTGACTTTCTGAATCTAGCTTGTCTAACAAGCTGATCATATCTGTTAGAAGAAATTCTCGGACATATCAATCTATCAGTGTCAAAGTACAGTAGAGTAACAATAAAAATTACTATTTTAGCTATACGATAAATTGCTATCGGATACGGAACCATTTGAAAGAGTCTCTATAACAATATTCGGGGAATCTCAACTGTATATCATCGAATGTGAAAAGGAAGTAAACTTAGGTGAGATGACAGGCCGAAAAGAACACAATGTAGAATACTCCATGACTAACAAAGGAAACGTCAACGTCACTGTAGCGTAAGTTGCTTTTATATGCCCGATTACACCGCCTTTCTCAAATCTAACACTTGGCAAGTTGTTCTGAATTTGAAGGTGAAACTTGAATTGAGTTTAATAATTTTTTGGGGAAACACAACAAATCAGTTGGTTGTCTGTTTGCTTTTGATACAAATTTATATTAATAAAAAGCGATAAAATGACATGTATTTCGATTTGGATTAAATGTCATTTCTTTCCTGTACCGTTATTATACAGGGTGTTCATTTGAAAACCCCGGATTTATCGAAAACCACTGATCAAAAGAAAAAACACCGAGCCACATCAAAAGTTTTGTCAAGGGAGACAACTTTTTAACCAAAAACTACTTCACCCCTCTCACCCTCGGTCCCCAGGATCATTCCCTTAAACATTTTAAATGACAAGGGGTATCGCGTAATATCTTGTTTGAAAGGTCTTTCGAAGTCCTTTTTGACGTTTGATTTAGAATCAGTCGATTCGTTTTTGAGAAAATTAGAAAAATCTTTATTTATCGTAATTTGTTCAGATAGAAAACAAAAACACACGAAAATATCACCTTTCATTTCAAGTGCTCAAAATGTTGCGCGTTAGGGTTTGCCAAATCTACAATTCTTCATAATTTAAAAAGGAAACTACCAACATAAACAGCAATTCGGAAGACTAGACGTGGCAACAACCCAATAACAACCCGAATTTTCCGCATTCTTTTCATCAACACAGATATCCTGGGCGAACTGTATTTATTGTTATACCTGTTTAGTTATTTGTTGCTAAGGAAAAGAAATAATTTAATTGGCTGTCAGTTACCTTTGTGATAATCTTGGTATAGTGAAGATTAATTTATTGATTCAGGTTTTACATCCAAAATGGTTTACACTCTAGCTAAAAGAGTGGAAATGCTTATAGTTTATGGAGCCCAAAATCAATTTGCTTGGCAAACTGCCGTCACGTTGAACGTCAGACATCCGGGAAAGATAACTTCGCATTGGTATGTTTTACATAAGCTGGGTCTGTTGCAAATAAAAAACGTGATCAACGGAGAGTTTTGGATGAAGCCGCTCAAGTTGAAGTTTTGGGTCATTTTGGAATATATCCTAATACTTCATTATGTAAGATTGTTGCTGCAACTGGTATTTCATTAACCTCTGTACAAAGAGTTACTAAACTCCATAAATTTCATCCATTCAAATTGAAAATATTGCAAGAGTTAACCGAAGATGATTTCGATAGGCGAGTTGAGTTTTGTGAACAAATGACTGCAGCGATTAATGATAATACCATTCATGTAAAGAATATCTGCTTCAGTGATGAATGCACATTTTATCTAAATGGATTTGTTAATAAGCGTAACTGCAGGAATTGGAGCAATGAAAATCCTCATGCTTTTGTAGAAACAAAGTGACTGGGCCATTGGAAATTTGAATGGAGACATTTATTTGGATGTGTTGGAAAATACCATCAATCCGCTTATCACTGAAACCATTGAAAACCAAATCGAAGATGATGTATACCCTATACTTGATGAGGCAAAAATATATTTCCAGCAAGACGGCGCTCCTCCTGACTATGTGGACACTAAGAGGGCCTATAGAATAGCCTGCTAGATCTCCTGATTTGAGGCCACTAAACTTTTTTCTATGGAATCATTTGAAATCTATTTTGCTTACTCCGCAACCTGAAAGTTTGAATGAACTTCGTCAACGCATCATCGAGCTGCCATGATATCCCACAACATGCTTTTGAAAATGTCCGTCAGGAATTTGAATTTCGCCTATATCATTGTTTGGCCAATAACATTTTGAACACTTATTGAA